>JACXGK010001356.1:49624-65609 GCA_016801125.1 Novumbra hubbsi | reverse complement strand
TCACATCTGAAAGCATTCAGACTTCTAATGCGAGACAAATCTAAAAGCAATTAGGTTTCGGTGTAACAAAATAAAGAAAGAAAGACAGTTAAAAAGCGGACATCTTCAGACAAGTCTTTTGGAAGCCAAAACAATGACAGGATTCAATTCCTTGGCTGGCTCAGTTACGTGTATTTGTACAGCTGTGTAAGAACTGTGGGGACACGGAGAGATACCACAACAACCTGGCTGGGGTGTGCATTTCTGTCAGACATTTGGCACAAACGGCCTTGGACGGCGTACAAAAGAAATGGACTGCTGTATGTCAGTGACGAGGCCAACATGTTGATCTGTGTTGGGTGGCGGGGCAAGAGGCCTCTGCCTGCTGTGTGTGTGTGTGTTGGGGGAGGGAGGGGTATAGATCAGGCTAGCTGCGCTGACATTGGGACCATTGAGTACCATTCACACGATTGCTGAGACTTGTACACAACCGATTGTCTGCTCGTTGAATATACGAGCGATTAGGGACAAAGTTCTCCTGGAAGTGTGTATCTCCAGATTCACACATCAACCAGTCAGAAAACATGCGGTCATAAGCATATTCTTTAGAATTGCCAGGATATAATAAAACAAAGTACAACTTATACACAGGCGTTTTGTGAGAAAACGAGTTTCTTCTTGTTCATTTGATTTTACCTTTATTTTATCAGGCAAGTGCACTGAGAACACATGGTCATTTACAACAACAACCTGGGGAGCAATTAGGGTTATCTGCATTGCTCAGGGTCTGAGCGGTAGGATTTTGAGCTTGCCGGTTCAGGAATATAATCTAGCAGCATCTCAGTTAAGTTGCTCTGAATGCTGTTGCTAAGTTCCGGCTCAATAGTATGTTACCAGTCTAAAGTTCATACAACAGGACATTTCAATATATATTGTTTTTGTCATTTAGCAGATATTACCATCCCACTCTTAGACAGAATGACCTTTACATTGAACCGATTGATGCATTTCTTATCTTAAATAGAAGGTAACAGCAATCTTTGCAAGGCTTGAATAATAGCTTGTCATTGTGGCTGTGACAGATAACCCTTAATTAGAGGGCACAAGAAGATAGCAGTGTTTCATCAGCTGTCCTGGGCTGGGGAAACTGTATGACGTCCAGTTATTTTTACCTGCAATGCACTGCAGCACAGGGATACAAATGAATGTACTCATTCAAAAATTCTACGTACTCAATTCAGGACTAACTGGAACACAGCAGATGCCTTTGAGAAATTTACCTTTTGAAGGATATTGGAACTAATAATATGATTAATTACATGTCTTCTCATAAAAATGTGATACAAATAAAGCGCAAGGGCCTCAGCCTTTTACTTTACTGGCCTTTAGATGACGCCCATTAAACAGCTTAATGTCTTTCCTGGTTTAGTGGCTCTGGTTGAAACAACGCTAGAGACTGGTTGATCTGAAGACTGCATACCTACAATTTGGCCTTTAGGCACTATAACTGTTTAGGATTATGCAAATTCTGCATGTCTGCTAACCTTACGCAAGCTTCCCAGACACACAGACAACACAAAGACCCGCTAATGCTGAAAGGAAGGCTGCGGGACTTTCTCAGGCCTTTGGCCCACACAATTGCCTTCTGGCTAACAAGGCCCCAATGGGACAGGTATCTGGAAGCCATAGTTGAACATGACGATAACAGGTGAATGTGCTCCAGCTCACAGAGGGAGGCTCCTTACATTGTAGCTTTATTGTACTGTCTGGATCCATTGAATACTGTTATGCTTTTTAGAAACATGTCAAGGTTTTGTGTGTTGTTCTACAAACAACAACATGTTTCCCCCTTATTTCCCATCCCCACAGACCCCCTTTAATGCCCAATCAGAAACGATTCTTATGGTTTTGTATCAAAATGCATCAGTTCCAGTACCTTCTCCTACATGCAGTGAGGAAGGCGCCATTGGAGCAAAACAGCATGGATGTACTTTTAAAGTGAGTAAAAACAATGCTTTGGTCTTTTCCAAAGCTAATAAGTGATGGTAAAAGGATTTAATAGACAAAAGCCTGGTTCCACTTTCATTACCTCAAGTGTTCTATCCGAAGACCCTGGGAAATTGGTTTCACCAAATGGTTTCGCCATTTGTGACTAACTTTTTGGTAACTTCCGAAGCCAAGCACAAGGAATGATAAGACATGGCTTGCTTTTCATCCTTGAATAATCTAAACCACACACATTCATACAATATAAAATCAAATTCATTGGGAAAAATAAATATAAGAAATTGGTTTCTGAGACCTATAACAAAATAAGGCAAATCAATCTAACAGCAAGCACAAATCTAGAAACGGTCTGTGAAATAAGACCAGTTACAAAATGATCCTGTACCAATGTATTCTAGGCCCCAGTTAGTGAAGAAATACTGAGTATGCTGCAGTTGTAATCTACAGGTCATTTCCCTGGTAGGTTACCTGTCCCAAATTAAAAACCGGTAATTGCAGGTTCAAGAGACGCAGGTTCCCATGACCGCAGAAATGCAAAACCCTATTTAACACAAGTCCCTAAGGCAAAGTGGGCTATAACTCCTATTTCAGAGTTGACAGCTGTTAACTCCAGGGTTTCTTAACAGAGCTCTTCTGCTAAGTGTTCGAAAGAAATTTGCTTCTGGGGTTGTTTATGCCTGCCTATTACCTAACCCTCCATTTGTCATACTATGAAAATGAACAAAACCATACAGTATGTACATTTTGGCCAATAATGGCCAATAACCTTTAAACACTAAAGCTAATTTGCTTAAGTGTTGTGTCAGCCTTGCTAATTAGTCGGACATGATGAGTGATAAACCACAACTAGCAACACGACACTCCAGAGTTTCCTAGTTCTCAGTGTCACATAAACGTGGCACTGACAGATGTGGTGTTACAAGGAATGTAAATCTTCAGCTACAAAAAGGTCAACGCTGACGACCCGAATTTTCTGATACAAAAAGAAAACAGTGTTGTCCTATAATCTCACGCCATTCCTGCTCTTTCCTGACCCATGGCTCAGAGACACAAGTAGCAAACATACAGGAAAAAACTCCACCAACACCGTGTTGAAGAACGTCATGCCTGCAAGCATTTTACGATTTGGGACTTCAACAGTTCATCCAAAGGTCAACAGTGGGTCATCCAGAGTCCGGCATCCAGACCTTTTCACACGTTGCCCCTGCTGACATTCTCAGTGGAAACCAATTGGCTTTGGACGTCTAACTGCTAGTTGTCTTTATTGTGGCTCTGGGCTGGTTGCCCTGGGGCTTGGAAAATCGGGTAATTCGTTATAGAGGGAAGGGGGCATGTTTGGGATTCAGTGTGCCAGTTAGCGGCCGTGCTTGGTAAGTCTGGGTCTGGCTGTGGAGACTCAGCAGCACTGCAGTGGGTGAGGACACAGCGACACAATTCCGCCAATGCTGCCCTCCTATAGAGTCCCAAAGGTTGCTGGAAAGACAGTTGGCAGCTGGAGGATTCTGGCCTACTTTCTGCTTTTAGCCCAGTGTGATATTCTATTCGGAAGAGCTAGCCTACTTAGCTAGTAGAAATGCAAGCCCCGTGGGGAAATAGTGGTTATCAATTTCACCCGGTTCTACAATATCTCAATTTCTTACCGGCCAGCTCTTTATATTCATTTATATATTTAATTTAGAAATTAATAAAGCAAGGGAGCGTAGCGCTTTGTTGTGGTCGAGCATTGACACATTATTGTCCTTTACTTTAGCGTGCAGGGAACAGGGAGGAGCTACGGTATACCATCATGACCTTTGCCCCTATGGCGCAGAAAGAAGAAGGAGACTAAAGCATCTGAAGAGAACGTGTTGGATTGTTAAACAAAAAAAGCTTATATCTCCTTTCCTCTGTCTACTTTGGAACCTGGAGCTCATTGAATTGGTTTTGGTACAGGCCGTATCAGATTTGGACCCTGGACCTCAGGCTTTCAGCATGCACATCTACATGGTAAATCACCCATGCAGAGGTTTAAAAAAAATAGGCTTACGTCCAATACATAAACAATGATGGAATTACAACACGCAAACACAAGAAAGGAACAGAAATATTTGCTTGACCGCTACGTAACATTGCATCACGTCACCTTACTGAGCACAATTCGTTTTTATCAAAATACAAAACACAATAAACCTACATTTGGTTTAAATCATATTTATGTGGTAACTTTGCAGTTTACAATGACCTTGAGAATGTAGCTATGCAGTCTAGATCATATGTCTATTTTACTGTCAAATATACCCAAAACTTGGATCTAGATTCTGGTGGCGGTCATCTCTGAAGAAAACGGAGGTTTAAAACAACAACACCAGCTTTTCAGCGGCAGAACAAAAGCCTTTTGTGGGGAGGAATCATCCAAGTAATGACAGTTAATGGAACACAATTACTATGGAATTACACGGTTGGATTCAGCACTCAACCACAGCAAAGAAACAAGTGCAGTGTTCAAACCTCTCGCTAAGATGCGTCAATAGAAAACTTGCCATGAAAAAACATGTTGAATGAGAAAAATGCGAATTGTGTTTATTTAACTGTCCCATAATGTTTGTACTGTATTCACCAGTGGTCATCAATGTTATATCAGAAAATAATTCTAAGCTAGAGAGACCACCCACACATACACATCAATGGGCACATTGCCTGAACAAAGCTTAATTAAAGCAGCGACGTAAATACATCCCCTTAGAAGCAGTTTGAAGGTATACCATGCTAGTCAGAAGTTACTACCCACTCATTTAACAATGTTTCTTTAATGTTCCTTTTTTTCCACATTGTGAAATAGTAATGAAGACATTAAAGCTTTGAAACAACATACAGTTCATATTTTAGGTAGTTAATAGTTGCCCCTTAATGACCACTTTACACATGATTTAGACACTTTCAACCAGCTACATTGGGTAGTCACCTGGAACTCTTCACTTATCGGGTGTGCGTTTTCTATGCGCTAGGGTGGGTACGTAGAAGACTATCGTTATTTCTATACTGTAGTAGTGTATATTACTACAAGAACATGATTGCATGTGTGAACTAGCCAACGTCAAGCAACTCCTTCAATGCCACAACATGTATCATTAGCAGCACTGTCCGTTACGATGGCTGATTCATTCTCTCTAACCTCCCACTCTAACACCTCCGTAGGGAACATTTGGGGATTTTATGAATCAACTTCAGATTGCCCAAACATTTCTTCTTACAGCTCAAGGTCAAGAATTGGGTCATCCAGAAACCAGCATCTGAAGCTTTTTTACTCTTTACTCCTGCAGCAATTTCACCAAAAAAAGGAAACCAATAGGCTTTGGACATCCAGCAGCTAGCCCTCTCTATTGTGACTCTAGGCAGGGTCCCCAGGGACTTGGCACATTGGGGAACATATTACCAACTGGGAAGGGAGCAGGTCGGGTTGCAGCTTGTAGCTCTGTGTAAAGATCGCCAACCATCACAGTAAATCCTGAAGATGCTGTTGAGGATCACATGTACTTAGTCATGTGAAGAAATTCGGACACCTCATGAAATATTTAGTTACGTTTTAAGAAATATGGGCATATCAATTTGATATTTTTTCAAACACTATCTATAGATAATGATGATGTCATTAAACCAAAAACTATGAAATGTTAACCATCATTTATTTAACAAAAGATTTACAAAGATGCAAATTCCTACTGAGAAAAAGTTAGGACACCCTTTGCCCCACTTTGGCTGGAATAACCTCAATAAGATGTTTCCACAACCAGTCTCTGTCATCAACTGGGACAAAGTTTATTCCACTCCTCCATGCAGATTTGTTTCAGCTGTGTGATGTTTGAGGGGTTTCTTGCATGCACAGCCGTTTCAAATCACCCCTCTGCATCTCAATGGGATTAAGATCCGGGCTTTGGCTTGGCCATTCCAGAACTCTCCATTTCTTTCTTTTTGGCCATTCCTTGGTGGATTTACAGGAATGTTTTAGGTCATTTTCATGTTGCATAGTCCACATCCGCTTACATTTTTGGACAGATGGTCTTACATTTTCCTTAAGCAACCTCTGATACAATAAGGAATTCATAGTGGATTCTATGATAGTGTGCTGGCCAGTCCCTGCTGCAGCAAAGCAGACCCAAAGCATTTCCAAACACATGCTTCACAGTTGGTATGAAGTTCTTGTGCTTAAATGCTGTCTTTGTTTTGTGCCACAGGTCTTTTTTTCCTGTGCCCAAACAATTCTACTTTGGATTCATCTGTCCAAAGCACATTGTTCCAGAAGGCCTTGGGCTTTGTCTGTGTTCTCTGGCTGACTTTGACTGCAGCTTAGCGTTTGGGCCACAGTGCGAATGTTTTAGGAATCATAATACACAGGTGTGAACAGCTTAGGGATCAGGTGACGCCGAGGGGGGGGGGGACACTTTGATCTCTGAAAAGTTTAAAGTGAAATTATGCCGGTCAGACGTCAGTCAGACGCTTGAAATGGGTCAAGTGGACGTTCCGAAGTGTTATGAATGCTGAAAAAGGCGCCCCTATAACATACGCTTGCATGTGCAGAAGCCAAAACAAGTAGTGTTCAACACCTCTTCACTGCCTCTGCCTCCTTCCCACTTAGAACAGAAGGCAGTTGTGTGTGAAGGCAGTTGTGTGATCTGTCTATCATTGAAAACACACACGTGCCAGCGTGCACACGCACGGCATCACAAGCGTCCCCGTTCCCCGGGAGACTCATCTGCGTAGGAAACCTTACATAACCTCTGCTAGCTCATCCATTACTCCCCCTCACGGAGAAGGATCTAGCGCTTTCCCCGAGACGACACACAGAGAACCACATATATCTCATATCCATCGGATGCAGCCAAGTTGGCGTTCACATAAACGAGTCTCTGCAGTTAATCTTTTGTCAACACTTTCTTCAAACTGATTTAGCTGCTTAGCCAGACACCCCATTTTTCCCCACTTGTTTTGACAAGCAGATGTAAAACACGAGGACGTATTGGACATGCGTCGACACAGTGTTTACCATCGACTTGATTTACATTGGAAGGAATTTCCAATTCAGAAGAACATCTAGTGAGGTTGTTTACAGTACAAAAGTGTACTGTAGCTAGCACATGAAAGGGGAGAAAGATGAAACATTTTGGTGTAATGTTCCGATCTTTGACCTGTAGCGCTTATAATATTGGCGGTGGTCTGGCGTTCTTGTCTTCACAGGCAAGTGTTTTTCCGGCACTCTAAACACAGGAAAAACGTTCCCTTCTGGAATTTCTTCCCATGTCTTTAAGAATTACAGTCATAGTAGGGCTAGTTAAATGTGACAGCCAGAAATGTGTGTGTGTGTGTGGCTAGGCACCTATGAAAAACAGATAAGAAACTGGTTCAGTCTGCCTGCAGATGATTGATTCTTAGATATAGTTGAGAAAACATCAACAAAACAAATCCAATTAATGTTATGCTCCCGTGACAGATCTGAGACTTGACTACAAAGATAAAGTTGATCCATACTCAGACATGGTCTAGACTTTATCTGTTCTCCTTTTTCTGACTTTATCTGGCTAGACACTTCATCTAGCCAATCAGCTAATCAAGACATGAATCAAGACTGAAGCTTGTCTGCAACATAGGCCTGTGTGCAATATAGTTTTTCTTCTCCAAAAAGTACCAATTTCTAATAAGACATCAACCCACAGAGGTGTCACTTTATATTCACTGAAAATCCTCCTGACTGAACATGCTAAACAAAGGCCTTGACTTAAATGAAGGCAAACTGAGGAAATTCTCTTCAACGGCTATACTAACATGTCATCTGTAGTAAGAAAACGTTCAAGATTACTATATTTATTGGTAATGACACATGTTGGTATTTTCTCTAGTTTGTCAAGTCGTTGTCCAAGTTTCATTCCCCTTCACACATACGGTTACCATATACAGTAATTGCTAACACTGAAGTTTAGTCATAGCCTGAAATTAATGGGTGCCAGTTGTTTCATAAGGTCTGAGAACAGCATTTCAATTTTGCATAACAATAGGTTACATCAATCAACTTTTTCTGTCCGGAACCCATCTAAACCTGGCTTCAGATGTTTTTTGGAATCATTCACACTTGACCAGATGAGGAAATCATCACACAATTCCCTAAAAACACTACAGTCAAAGAAAGTTTCAGCATTAAACACATGTGGTTTCCAGAAAAGGCATTAGATTGTTTCAGAGAAAAACTGAAACTTAAGGGTTTGACGCCATTCAGCCAAATATAGTGCTCCTTAAGATCACCCACAGCTGACATACGATTGGCCTTGGGGAACCACTTTTTAATGGCACATGATCACAAAGTGAGGAAAGATCCAGAAGAAAATGTGTGGGCTTTCTGTGCGTCAACGTGTTCATGAAAATATAAACAACAAAACACTGACCCTTCAACAGGCATCCTAGAACGTTGGGCACTGCAAAGCAAGGAACAGAAGAACGCCCACCAATTCTTAATATAACCAGATGCCTGGAGGTACAAGGCGTGCTTATATTATCACAAAATGATGTGTTGTTTTGGGTTGATGGGTCTTCAGACGATTCTTCAGGCAAAATTAGGTTTGTTAAGGGGAGGGTATGTTTTGGCGGACACTTTGATCCAGAGAAACTTGGGTTACCTTAGCCACGCATTATTCTATCAAGACCTGTTCCAAATAGTTTGCTGTCCTGCACAGGGCACTGGCATCTGCAGCTGATATCATGGAACAACAATCCCCAGACCCCTGTGAGGAATATAATCGCCAACATGAGTTGTCTGTAAGAGGACGTGGACCGATAAAGTGGGACCACGGTGAAGTGTCAACTTTTAAAACAGCGTCTTCTCAATAACCAACTTTTTCTCAATGAGAAATCTCAGGTGTCGGACATTTTATACGACAGCTGGGTGTCAACCTATATGAAGCACAGAACAATGCATATTTATATTATTAATATTTATACTATCAGCAAACATTCAACATCTTATCTGATAATGAGCAACTGCCTGCTATAATTAAGACTTTAACAATGTTTAGGGTAATGGTTGATGTTAGGGATAGGAAAGTTACGATTAGGGTTAGGGTTAGGTGTGCCATCCTCGTTAAAATCATATTCATATTGTATGCAATTTATTAGGACTTCATCTGTTTGCCTTCATGAAAACAATGCAACTTATTCAAAGTGAGCATTCTTAAAATATCCCAAATACGTAATGGCACTATAACTAACAGACATAACAGCCACAACACCACACTATTTGTGGTTTGAGGAGATGCTACATGGTGTTGCCACGCCAAACAGCAAATTCGGACCAGTATATATGTACAGTGCCCCTACCTGCTCCTTTCATCTGAATGTATAAAGGGATAATAATTTGATGACTACATAAAAAAATAACAGAGCATCAATTTTAAGACAGAGTTTTGAAAAATATGTTACCACTTGCAACTGATGTGAAAACATACTTTATTGACTTCCCGTGTGAGGTGAAGAGGAAAGGACTTGGTGCGGCTCATTACGGTGGAACACAATTTAAATGATATAAGACAAACTCCCAAATGTAGCCGCCACATGCTAAACTGCATTGACTATCAATCGCAGAACCTTTTAGTGAGTGACCAAGTTTTCAGTAAATGAATGTACTGTATTTGTTCAATCGAGCCACTATAGCTCACAATGCATGTACCCCATGAGCGAATTAAAAGAAAAGAGTAAGCCAGGGAAAAGCAAACAAAGGAAGACCTTCAAGCAGCTGAGGCTGAGGTATAACGCACACGACTGGTTATTTCTAGATGCTACCACACCGACAGGATGAAACAAAGAAGGGAAGTGGCATAGCACATTGAGGAGAAACATTCCTGGGATCTCAGCCATCGAGTATGTAAGCACCACCTGGTCAGTTCCAAGCAGTGGGAGGAGTCTTGTGGCAGACATCAAATGGAGAGTCAACAGTTGTGAGAGTGTGTGGTGTGTGTGTGTGTGTGAACAAGAAAGGAAGGGGAGGAATATGACTTTCTAGTACATTCTGGCAGGGAGAGTAGATCACTTTCACAACACATTACTGCGGCAGTCTGTACATCACTCAACCCAAACCCAATAGCCTTAAGCGGCAATGTCAAGCCAATTACACACACGTTAGCTAGTCTTACCAATAAGCTACTCCTTTCTAGCTGTAGACAAAAATAGTCAGGCGTTGTGTTTGGGCGATGCTTTTCGAGTACGGTAATCTCTTTAGCAGGAACACACTGTGTGTTGATTCCAACACGTCAGTGTGTTGAATCCAGAAAAAAGCACAATATCAGAACTTAATTGTGACTATGTTGGGAGTCAAGCATTGCGTAACAGACTTGGGAGTGCTGTGGCAAGTTTCTGGAAGAGCATTCACTTGTTGCTTTCGTTGATACTCTCATCCTGGTTAATCTCCATTAAACGCCATGTTCTGTTAATGCAACGGTTTGTCCTTATTTGAAACTCATTACAGAATAAATTCCACTCTTCCCTGAAAAGGATCAGTCCAGTACCATAGAATAGAGTCTGTGTCCATCAGGTTGTTACAGTACCCACTCAAGAAATAACTGCAGCTTTAATCTCTCTAGGTATTTCTTTAGACTTTTTGCCAATGGGCAAACTGATTCATGTAATATAACCACTGTTGTGTCAGCTAACAGGACAGTTTAACACACTGTGACAAAAACCATTACTGCGTTACTGCATCCAATAAAAAAAAAATTGGCTTTGCAAGCGTACTTAATGCAGTTCAACACTAGAGCCGTTCACCCACTTAACAGTGCCGCTTTACTATCAGGTTACTGAAACACATAGTCACAGTGTAAAACCTTGGGTAAGAGGCAGAACGAAAGCAGCTCTACATGCTTTAACCCGAGCCTCTTTTCTGTCACAGACGAAAACGTGACAGGACACAGTATGTTTATCTAGAACTACTTTCTGTTTTTTGCCTGTCTGAATAGCCATTTGGTCTCCCCTGACGTGTCTCCTGGCTCCTTGATAAGTGCTTGTGATTAGACAAGTGAAATTTCCTGCTTGGGATTCTAAAGTGGCTGAAGTCCTCCACTGAGCTAAATATTATTATTTCAGCCAGTGGTTCCTTGCTTAAGTCTTAAATCGCACCCTAATAACTCTATAGAGCACTACTCTGGACCACATGGTGCCGTTTTCTATAGACGTGCACAACAGGATGGGAAGAGGTGTTTTGGACTCACTTCATTTCCATACTGATTAGATTTTAGAGTGAGGTTTAGCTTTTGGATTAGTCTAACCCTGTGCTTGGCTCCTCTATGCACTATAGCCCCTCTTGCCATTTGCCGATTTCCTCCAGGCTTGGCTGGATCTGGAGCTTTGGTTACAGGAAAGGAGGAAATAAGATGGCCAGATACAGACTGGTAGACATGTTTGTATGTTTTTTGTTTGTTTATTTGTATACCCATTAAGTTGGTTAAACACCAAAGCGGTTAAGCAGCGACACAGTGCTTTTCTCCTGTAGTCCCAAGTACTTTTGTGTGGCTCGTATTCTAGAACGGTCAGCGCTCTCAGTCAGGCTTTCCAGTGTGGAGTTCAGCAGACATCCTGGGTCTTACAAAACGAAAGACACACGAAGGGCAAAATAAATTTACTAATGAAATGTGAGTGTAGAATGGACTTCAATAGTTCTATTTTTAAATGGCTGCAACAATAAAGCATGTTTTATATGGTGACAGGTGTCTTGGTTACTCTACTGTTAGCCATCAGGATGGGGGGGGGCGTTGGGATGAGGTCAGTGACGGAAGAAATTGAACAGAGATGCTATTGGGGGTGAACAGTATGCAAATGGTGGGATGTTGATTACAATGATCGACCCCACGGTGCCATTGAAAGTATCAGTCTGTCATTCTGTGTGTGTGCAGAGCTAGCACCCCTGCTACAGCCATACTGGATTATTCTAGTGGATGTGTGTGTGTGCAGAGCTAGCACCGCTGCTACAGCCATACTGGATTATTCTAGTGGATGTGTGTGTGTGCAGAGCTAGCACCGCTGCTACAGCCATACTGGATTATTCTAGTGGATGTGTGTGTGTGCAGAGCTAGCACCGCTGCTACAGCCATACTGGATTGTTCTAGTGGATGTGTGTGTGTGCAGAGCTAGCACCGCTGCTACAGCCATACTGGATTATTCTAGTGGATGTGTGTGTGTGTGAGCAGAGCTAGCACCCCTGCTACAGCCGTACTGGATTATTCTAGTGGATGTGTGTGTGTGCAGAGCTAGCACCGCTGCTACAGCCATACTGGATTATTCTAGTGGATGTGTGTGCAGAGCTAGCACCCCTGCTACAGGCTTATTGAATTATTCTAGTGGATGGGAATCAATGGCATAGTAGAATGCCCTTCAGGGTGTGTCTGTGTATGACACAGATATGTGTCATACACAGACACATATGCCCTACATGTGCACATGCAAGCGTGAATGGTTGGCTAGCCTAATCAATATGGTGCCCTGCCAGTCGTTACAACTGTTTGGTGTCAAAATAACCCCAGTGTGAAATGACTCTGAAATTAGTGTGTGCGGGTCTGGAAAATACATGTGCCCTTAAAAAGAGGCCCATCATATTCCACAACCAAATAACAGATGTTAATTATAGGTACAGGTGATAACAATCTAACCGATACAAGACAAAAGGCTCAGAGGCTGAGGCACCGATGTGCTGAGAAACATGACCAAAGGTCACACACTTTTGTCTGGGGATTTTGGTGCCAGGTAAAAAAGACAAATATAGTGAGCGAGAGGAATTGCTCTCACTAACAATGTTCCCACAGATGCCTGGCGAGAGGATCTGATTGGGACAGGGAGGTCCACACAGGGGCCCCATTGTTACCACCAACATAGCACCCGGGGGGCTCCTACTGCCACCCTATACCCCTGGGGACCCGCTGTCCCCTTCAGTGGGTCAGAATGCCCGGCTTTCAGAGTGAAGTCACAGTCCCGGGTGTGCAGTTACAAATCTCCACCCGCCTCGTCCCCCCACCCCCCAAACACTTTATGGCCCACGTGGGCTTTTCGTAAAACCGGAACCAGAGACTGGATGAGATTCTGCAAATGAAAGTCTGTGATAGGAGAGGGATTCGTTCACATCCAAGCGGTGAAGTGAACTCTTTCTCTAATGGAGCTTCCTCCCCACGAGTGAGGCAGACTCATCTCACCTGGGCACTCCTCCGGAGGACAAACGGAGTACTCCGTTATTATTTGAAAGCACCCGCCGTGGATCAGGTTCATGGGGTTGGCGTTGAACCCACAGAACACTAGGATGTGTAACCAGGAGACGTTTTCCCTGCCCAAGACCTTTTTCCCCGGTCTCGGTCCCCGACAAACAGACCCCAGGGGTGGGCGCACAACCGGACATGAGACAGGTGACCCCGCAGCGACCCGGCAGACAGACCAACCCAATGTCCTGCCGCCAGTGAGTTTCCGCATCCCTCAACGTGTGCCTGGCTGCACACAGGGGCTCTTTCAGGCTCTCGGCGGCTTGAGTGTTCCTAGGAGTCTTTGATACACACAGGAATTTATATGCACCACACACACGCGTGCGCACACACACACATACACACACACACACACACGTAGTGACTAAGCTATCAAAGACAGGAAATCCATAATAAAATGAGCAGTGTTTTATGTTATTTGCATAATGAATCAGACCGCACGAGTCCATACATTTCGTTCATGCAAGCGCACAAATCAGGACAACATTTGCAAGGTAGTACTGATCCCACTAGCGCCAAGACACACCCACCTCTCTTCATCAACGCGTGTTGCTCAACCAGAACAGAGTACAAAGAATTGCATCAGCATCAACATATCTATGGCCCAACCAGCGTGTTCGTAGAGCTTCTGTTCTGACATGCACAGCACTTCAGAGCAACGTCTACAGCGGGTCCTTAACGACATCAAAAGGTTCTCTGTGGATATGTTCTGCTACTTTTGTGATGTTGTCATATAAACCTGTGGTCCCCATCTCCCGTTGTTGAGCAACTGCATTAAGACACATTAATTGTAGCTTCAGAAAGGCCAACCTCATTCAACTTCTCAACTATTTATCAGGCCATCAATGAGTTGAACTGGATTTGGTTTACACAAAGTGTGCTGCTGCAGTGTTTTTAGATCACTTTGTCAGATGTTACTATGGTATACTGAAGTATAATTACAAGCCTTTTATAAGTGTCAAAGGCTATTATTGACATTAAGTACATGCAAAGAGTCAGTATCTGCAGTGTGGACCTTTCTTCTTCTAGACCTCTGCAATTCACCCTGGCATGCTGTCAATTAACTTCTGGGCCACATCCTGACTGATGGCAGCCCATTCTTGCATAATCAATGCTTGGAGTTTGTCAGAATTGAAGTGTGACCACCTAGTTCTCAATGGGATTAGGGTCAGGGGAGTTTCTTGGCCATGGACCCAAAATGTTTATGTTTTGTTCCATGAGCCACTTAGTTATCACTTTTGCCTTATGGCAAGGGGCTCTATCAAGCTGTAAAAGTCATTGTTCGTCACCAAACTGTTCATGAATTGTTGGGAGAAGTTGCTCTCGGTGGATGATTTGGTACCATTCTTTATTCATGCCTATGTTCTTAGGCTAAATTGTGAGTGAGCCTACTCCCCTGGCTGAGAAGCAACCCAACAAATGAATGGTCTCAGGATGCTTTATTGCTGGCATGACGCAGGACTCATGTTAACTTTCTACTAACCCTAAACTCAACTGTTATTCTAAACCCAAACCATATCAAGCGGTTGCTCATCCACAGATGGATGACATTGTGTTGACAGTAGTAGTATCTATTGAACATGTACAGAAAAAACATAATTAAAAAAAATATAAAGATTTAAAGCTCTGAAAAAAATAATGGAGCACTTCACCTTTGTCTTTACTTTCCAAAAAAGTTGAAAAGAAGATGTTCTTCAGATGTTCCTTTTCAGCAGTTTGAGACATTAAAGAAAAAGGTGCAGTGGTATATTAACTTTATCCAAGGCTGTATTTTTATATAGATATAGATTTACATAGATATGTTTTTTTCTATTAGGATCTCAATTGGATTCAGGTCAAGGGGAGCATGAAGGCCAGTTAATGGCATGAACACCTTTGTCATTCAGGAACGTCTTACACACTCTGGTCACATGACCGGGCATTGTCCTGCACCCGTAGGAACATAGTTGGGTCAGAAACATGCACACACCAGTAGCCACTGGTGGTCATTTTGCAGGGCTCTGGCAGTGCTCCTCCTGTTCCTCCTCGCACAAAGGAGCAGATATCAGTCCTGCTGCTGGGTTTATGCTCTTCTACGACCCAGTACAGCTCTCCTCATGTAGCCAACCAAAAAGCACTGAATGCTAAATTAAACAAACCATATACAGCGGGGAGACCAAGTATTTGCAAATGAATCACATACAATGTGATTTTCTAGATTTTGGTTTTAGATTCCGTCTCTCACAGTTGAAGTGTACCTATGATAAAAAATTACAGACCTCTACATGCTTTGTAAGTAGGAAAACCTGCAAAATTGGCAGTGTATCAAATACTTGTTCTCCCCACTGTAACTAAAAAAAGGAAAACTTTTGTCACACAGAAAATGACTGTAGAGCACAGAACAGTTCACCATAGGACAGTCAAGTAGAAATCAGTACATTACTATTTCAAGCTAAATAAAATACAATATGGTATTTTTACAATTCTGAATGTAATTTGGTAAACTTCTGACTGTTACGATACTGTCTTAACACCATGATGCACTATGCCGGTCTCACCGTATAATATACGATGTTCGACATCTCTTTTACAGTACTCTACTTGTACTGAGCTGCACTATAATGCGCCGGTGGATACTGGGGGATGCCGGTGGATACTGGGGGATGCCGGTGGATACTGGGGGATGCCGGTGGATACTGGGGGATGCCCGTGGATACTGGGGGATGCCGGTGGATACTGGGGGATGCCGGTGGATACTGGGGGATGCC
>JACXGK010001356.1:0-49524 GCA_016801125.1 Novumbra hubbsi | reverse complement strand
CAATGTGTCAGTAAGAACTGGGGGAGAAAGAAAATGGTGAGAGGAAAGAAAGGGAAGTGTGTCTTGCTACAAGCAGGATTCAACAGTTTGCTTGTGCAATGCTGCATTGTAGCTTAAGAACATGCCAATACTAGTGCTACTAAAGTGGAATGATGGTTTCCCACAGCATTGCTGATGTGACTGGCTGTGGCGTTGGCCTATTGATTTCACCCCCGGGCCCGGAATTGTTGTCAAAATGAGAACCCTGTGTAAATCCTGTGGCTAGGGCTCGAGGCCAATGCTCAAATAGTTGTCTCTTTCTAGTTGCAAACAATCTGCACATTTTGCTCAATGTGTTTTTGTGAGATGGGAAAAAAAGTAAAAGCCTGCACAATAAAAGGGGAGGGTATCTGTTTTTTGTACGTCGCAAAATTATCATCCATATTGTGGACACATCCAACATGTAATGCCTTCAACAAAAGAAAAACAAACAACAACCTAAAATTGTAAAAACCCTTTAAGAATTGTTAGGTCAACCTTTACTTTTTTGTTCTCTGAACAACATTATTAATCATCATGAAGAAGAGAATTATCTTATAGGTATGTGACATTTTTTTAAAAGACTAACAAAGACACAGGCAATTATTTTTCAAACGTATGCTTGTACTTGGCAAGGGACTTTTTTGTGTTGTGTATTGTGTTGAATTGTAATACTTAAGACTATTCCTCGTAGAGCTTGTAATGCCCATTTCAAGTTTGAGCATGACAAATGGCAAAAAAATATTTATATATTGGATATTACTTACAATTTTATTAGCTTTATTTGGACACAAATGTAATGTGCTCCTGTGAACTCCAAAAGTTTGATGGTCAAGGTCCTGCTATGGAATAAGTGGACAACCCCATTGTGTCAAACTCTATTTGAACGCTTAGTCGGATTAATAATAGGTCAACAACTCTCAGTGCCCTACCGATCGGGGGGAGGGTTATAAAAAGGATAACATCTATTTCTCCTTTCACTACTCCCCACTCATATTTATTCCTTCAGAACTAACTGTACCGGAAAACTGAGAAAAACACTTAGGCATTTGTTTGTCTTACATAACGATAATGCCCATAGCTGTTTAAATAACGGATTATATCAAATGATCAACAGCAGGTCTTTTGAAAGCAACCCCACACTGCACAAATAAACAAGCAGACTAAGAGTCCGGTCCCACGGAAAAAGAAATAAAAGAAATGCAGAGAGGACTCTCCAGAAAAAGTTGTAATGGGAAAAGTTTCATTAATACAAAGATCTCTGACAAGACTTTGAACATGCAAGACTTTCCACTTCTGTCACTGATTGAAGAAGCACCTCTAGCCTTGAGGTTGGTGGGGTTAGCCACCACACATGCACAACCATTCCACATTCTCTCTTTCCCTCCGGGGAAGCACGCTAACATCATAAGACCACCATCACCCATTTAACCTGTAACGTAAACACAACACAAACTCTCTAGGCATCCATTCCTCAACGCAATCCAAAGCGTTGCTGCTCTCTACTTCCAACGTAAGCCAGGGTAACCCGGCACCAGGCCAACAGTCACACTTAACTTAAGAAGAGGGAGGCGTAGCCGGGTACATTAATCAGGATTATGGCTTATCCGTTCCAGAACTACCAGCAACCCAAGGAGGATTTTAACTGGTTACAAACTCTACCCAGAAAATATGCACTAAACAGTGAACCAAAACCCCCTCAGCGATAGAATTAAAGTGGATAGGATTAAAGACTGCACCTGAGATATCCAATAGCTTTTCGGGATGCAGTAAGTACTCAGAATTGTGCAACTCAAGCTAATGCTAACAGTGAGCAATTTATTTTTAACCTGAGGTTATTAAAAAATTTACAATAAAAATGTTTACCCAAATCGGAATATTTGTTGTCTATTCTGATTCCATAAAAAATTTACAATGAAATGTTTTATCCAAATCAGAAAATTATTTGTCTATTCTGATTCCATAACGTTTCTGAATGAAACCGGAAGAATTGCAGCAAATCATCTAACTGACTACACAGCTAAATACTGCAAGACTTTTCATTGACTGAGCAACCACTTATTCAAGCTCCACAGCTCACCAAGTTATCATTACAGGTTTGCTATTGCCAACTAAAATCTAATACCAAGATATTACTGCATTAAATATATACACAACACCAAACATATATACACAAGGTCGTGGTCGCTTAGGTGCTAGGATTTTGAGTAAATCTACCAGGACCAGGATCTGGATCTGCTAGGAATTTGAGTAAATTGACATGTTTTATTAAGGAATCTTTTGGTTACTACATATGCAACCCATTTGTTGGTGGAAAAAATGGCAGTTATACTTTTAAATCAATGTAAGGGATTTGTGGCCTTTTACGTCATGATTATTTGTGCTGTATATCTGTCCTGAAGATCTCAAACTGTCCAGTATATCAGGAAATTGTTTGCATTCTAGAACTTCCTTTCAGCCAATCAGCGACAAGTATTCAACAATACTGTGGTAAAAAGTCAATTGTAAAGAGTTTGCTCCAGATCCTGAGTGCTAATATATGTTTTATACAATATATATTGTTAAATATTGCCGTAAAAAAGAGCTGGCAATAAATATCCTAGTTATTTTTCTGTGATGCCTTCTTGACACTACAATTAATGTATAAAAGAACATGTACAAGATCTATACAGTATATACGCAATAATTGTGGAATCAGGGTTTCACAACATTTATTTACAAGAAATTACTTTGGTTGTATACAAAAGCTCATTCACAATGCAGACCATCGATTAGTCATCCTCTCTCCTCCATTAGCGTCACAAAGAGATATAATTCCTTCCTCCAGCTTCTTTTCCTGGTAGAGTTAACTCTACGCAGGTCAATCAATTTCAGTTCAAGAAGACCAGCAATGAAAATGAATTATTGTGCCTAAATGTAATATTAAATACAAAAAATATATTGTTTGTAGGTTTTGTAAGCTGGCCATATGTCAAATAAAAAAATAAACGAGAAAAGAGTTGTTTTGAATTTTAACTATTGTTGTAATTCAGCTCATTTCCACAAGTAGCAAAGTAGATAGCAAGCTAGCTACAATGTTACAAGGGGAATGCGGTCTCTTGGGCTTACTGGCTTAAGATGCAAGAGAGGGTAATGTTGGAAGTTGTTTAATTGCAGCAGCCCCTTCCACTATTCTTGGTTTCAGGTTTTTTAATTTGAGTGATGCGCGTCCAAAAGCGGTAAGCGGAGGAAGTCTGCATCATATATATGGCAGTATACCTCTAAATTTCCCACCAATTTGTGCACGAATAAGGGATTTTATATAGCATTGTACTGCTATATCTTCTTCTTCGGGGCTCTTTGAATTAATCCTACCAGATAAGGGTGGTCAATTATAGAAATATCAAAACAAAAAGGTAGCACATTGTACCGTTAATAATAAGGTCCAAAGTGGATAATACAGTCTGAGATTTCATGGCTTGGTGCGGTTTCCTAGTAGAAAGATTTGCCACCGTCTTCAACTCTTAAGGACTCACTGGGAGTAGCTGTGATGAGATAATTGATGGGGGTTGATCTCTTTCAACGGCATTCTGAAACTTGACTAGGAAACTACATTAAATAACATCAAGATTGGATGGGGTAGATCTGAACATTACAAGAACAACAATATGCAAAATAGTTTAAATAAACACTATACTTTTTTTTGGGGGGGGGGGCATGAAAGGTATTTTGCTATTATTATATTGTTATGTTTTCATAGTGTTCATTCACTGGGCTGACTTGGCATCTGTCAGAGGCACATGCCAGTCAGCTGAGAGATGATTGTGTCACTTTCCAGAGTTGGTGACAAGGCACATTGTTGCTTGACACAACTAACAGGCTGGACAGGGGGGGTATTTATGGGAGTTAATGGAGGGGGGGGTTGGGGGTTGAGAAGCTAAGGAATGTTGGGGTGGGTAGGAATTGAATTGTGTGAGTATGTTTTGTATGTCATCAACAATGGGAGCAATCCCAGCCCAGCACTGAAAGGCATCATTCATAGTGGGCAGTCATCATATTCACTCCTTTAGGCCCATTTGGATTTTTCACCATTGTGGTATTTCTACCAAAAGTTGTTTTTCTCTAATACAATGGTGTTTGGGTTTAACCAAAAAGCTAATTTCAATCGAATGTGTTTTAGTATTCCCAACTGTAAGAGGAAGATAATGGGTGCGAAAGAAATACAGGCGATTTATTGAATCAAAGGCTCATTGATAGAAGTGTCTTAGAGGCTAATCTAATAAACGAAAGAACAACTATCCTAGTCATGCAAAGAAGCCTGTTGAGCTAATACAGCCTGAACTTTAGCCTTAAATATTAACAAGACCATATGCCTAGAAACAGTTCTTATGTAGAATGAAAATCCCTCTGAATGCCTTGCATTGATGAGCGGCAGCAAAATAGTTAGCTAATTTGCCATTCAAATGTCATCCAATCTACATAAAACAACCAGACATGACTGTTTCAAAGGTATGCAATTGGATTAGATGGTAAATGTGACAGTTTCTCCTTGCAACTGCTAATGTAACATGGTTTTGTATGTTGTGTGCGCTTGCAAGTTCTAGTGTCTCTCTTGACAGTCTGGAACAAGTCCAACTCCCGCGAGCCTAATGTCCATAAACTAGCAGGCCAACTCTCACACAATGCCCCACAAAAAATTAAGAGATCATTTCAAACGTCTCCACCCTGCCCATCTCCAGATTTAAAGCCAAACAAAGTCCACTAATTCTGTTCTGCTTGATGGAAGAGTGTTTTCTGGTTGAAAGACTAAGAATGATTAGCTGGGATGGCGATACCATCTAAAGCTGTGACTCAGTTTGTACTAATAACAAAACTGTTTATAAATTTTATTCAGAATTTTGAGTCCGAACACTTTTGCAAGGTGCGCACACAGGGAAACACACACACACGCTCATGCTGATAAACACACACACACTTCAAAGGTGGTTAGACAAGAGGGTGTAATCTCTGACAGATGCCCCGCACTCTTACACACACCATAATACCCCCCCCATCACTTATCCCAAACTCACGTGTGCCTCCCACTCAGTGCCCATCTGGTGCTGTCGTCCATCTCTCAACCAGTTGAGGATTGGAGGGAGTATGCCTAGTAAGCCCAATTTGAAAAATTCCCTCAAGACCCAAACTCTTCACCTAGGATTCTCCCTGTTCCTCTGGTCTACACACTGTCAAGGGGGCCTGCCCTCCGCGTATCTCCAAAAACTGAAGGTTACCGAAACCATGGAGATCTTAGTTTAGGATTAGTTGTTAGCTTCTCAATTTCAGGGCTTGAAAATTTGCGAGAATGTTCGTGGCCAGACAAGTATGTACATCCAATTGGACTGTGTTTTCTAGGTTGCTGGTAAACTATTGTTATAAGTACAAAACTATTTCCAGAAATGTTGGGACGCTGGGAAAATAGCAAATAAAAACAAAAGCGAAAGCAAATGTGCAAACACTTTTTTTTTATGGCTGAAAGGTCTGCTAGGACAGTTTAGCACCCAGACTACTACATAGCGATGCTGTTTTGATCCATTCAATATAGGGTTTTAATGATTTGTACATGTTCTATATTTTACAAAGCAAACCCAACTTTTTTGGAAACTGGGTTGTGAAAACAATTTGAGAAATACGTGAAACAAATAAAATAAATCCTATGCTACAGTCTTTAATCAAGAATATTTTAATGTACTCTTTGCCAATTACAAGTCATTTACTGGAGCATTCTAAATTGATTACTGCCATGCTTCGACTTAGACTTACGAGGCAATTTGTTCATGGATGTAACATAAGGTGGACTAAAAATACATCTTTGGAAAATAAAATAAATTCCTGATTACGGTTTCCATGCAAATGTGTCCTGCCCTGAACAGCTGAAAACGTAAAGAACTAATCCTACCAACACCCAGTGAGGGGTGGTTCTCCTGATAATCATTTATAAAACTCCCTTGAGCTCTCAGAAAAGGGCAACTCATTCAGAATGCTGCTGCTCAAGTTCTAACAAAAACTAAGAAAGCTGAACACATTGTACCAATTATTTGGTTTTGCACTGGCACACTGTATATCATAGAATATAATTTAAGATACACTACTTGTAACTTGGTCCGGATGCATTCAGTGATTTGTAGACATCTCAGACCTCTCTCAGCATTAACCCTCTAGACCCCTCCGGTCATCAGGGTCTGGTCCCCACTTCCAGAGTGAGGCTTTTGAGGCAGTGTTTAGTGTATACTATGCAGAGTTGGAAGAAACTACCAGAACATCTTAGATTTGATCAAACATCAATTTTAAATATAGGCTAAAAACCTTGCCTTGCCTTAATATGAAATACCCAGTCATTTATGGTCATATATAATCATCATATATTAGCATCAGATATTATCATATCCATTCAACCTAGGGGTATCAGAATCAGCTTTATTAACAATTACACATACAAGGAATTTTCCATGGCGCCATGTTGCATGACAGGAAACCCAGTAATTGATGAAGAAAGAAGTGGAAGGTGTCAGGATCCATGTCTGTGTTTTCATCCTCTTGATGCCATGACATTGATCATCCTCTTGATGCCATGACATTGATCATCCTCTTGATGCCATGACATTGATCATCCTCTTGATGCCATGACATTGATCATCCTCTTGATGCCATGACATTGCCAATTACAAACAGAATGACAGCCAACATTCCAAACGTGACTAAATCAACTGTTTATTTTCCAGAGTTTATGATAGTCAGGAAACAAAACCCTTCCCATTATGTTCTCTGTCTGGCCTCTGACCCTTACCTTACATAACATACTGACAGAGTGCGGACACTAAGTCTGGTACTACTGGGCAACGTAGAGCTAACTAACACTAGAACACTGAAATCAAGCTCACTGTATTTAATATATCTCAAGGGGGCAATACCAGCTATTAGGGCATAAGGTGTCCTAACTTTTTCGTCAGTAGGAAATGGCATATTTGTAAATCTTTTGTTAAATAAATGATATCATGGTTAAAATGTCATTGTTTATGGTTCAATTACATAACTTTTGTCTATAGATATGGTTTGAAATATTGATGTCCATATTTCTTTAAAAAAAGAAAGAAATATTTCATGGAGTCTTAATTATTTCACAACTATATATAATACCACTTTTAAACAAGGCAAGTGATGTTTCTAGTTGGATTGTTTAAAGAGATTAAACATGATACGATAAAATGAAAACATACTTAAGGTGTCCACATATCTGAGATGGTATGTGTTTAATTGTGCAAAAGAAAATACACAACTACAAAAAAAAAAATCTGTTTTTTTTTAAATCTATCTAACTAAAATCATCTGTTAAATGTGTGCCTATACTTTTTTTTTCACTTTGCCGCATTAAAAAAAAAGATTACCCTTGTCAGACTTTAACATATCGTATCCTGATCTACAGTGAGTTGGATTGTCCCGTGGAAATGTGCATTGGAGGCTCCAGAGGTGATCTCAACATGAGTGGTTTCATTTCACCGTTCAAAAGTGGAGGTGTCAAATAGCTGACCAACTTTTTCATTGGCGGGGAAATGCCAACACCCCGAAGCTACAGAACAAGTCAATCATCAAAACAACTGTTCATGCCCTCATCAAAAAGCCAGGTCTGTGTGGAGCTCAGAGCTGACTGAATGCCATCATTACCCGTCTTTTTGAAAACGTGCTGACAGTAGCGAGGTTTCCGTGGATTTCAATTCAAATATTCAATCTTTAGAATTGACTGTTAGACTGCTCCTCACCCTGAAAGTATTCTGTAAAAAGGCTTTAAAGAAACCTACTAGAAGCCAATTATAAAGACCTCAACTAATATTGAACCCTTGGTAAATATGAGCAAACTGGGCCATAACATAAATATATATTTATTGTTTATTCTCTTGGTCTTTCATTAAAAATATTCACAAAAATCAAACCTTTAACTGAAGAAATCAATTAGCAAAATATCTGTCTCAAAAACATTTGTGCCACAATGATTGTCACCCCTAGAAATTCTAGAGTAAAATCTAACTGAAGAATATCACAGTTTCTGTTTTAAAGTGCACTGGAGTGATAAGGAACACTTAAGTGTTGAGCCATGACTTCCAGTTTTACTGGGATACACACAAGCCAAATTCCCAAAGTCATGAATTAATATGGTAAAACCCAGAGAATATAGTAAGTATGGAAGCATGACAAAAGGTTTTTAAATCAGGAAATGGCTAAGAAATTGCTCAACGGTTCAAAAGGCCCAATAGATCCATTTGACGTGACCATCCCAGTGCCCGGACCCAAACCCCTTAGAAAACCTGTGGGGTGAGAGTCCACAAGCATGGACCTCGGAAACTGAAGAGATTCTGTATGAAGGACTGTGTTTCCTAACCTCTTTACGCGTTATATGAGGCTCCCCACATTTTGTTGTGTAATAGTTCATTTACAATTCATTAAAAGATAATGCCATCAATATACAAAAATATACCCCATAATGTTAGTCAAAAACAAGTTAAAAGATCTGTGCAAGTTTATTGAGAAATATCTCCGTTAGACATTTTGCTATAATAATACGTTTGATTATTTTGTTTGGATTCAATCTGTGGCAAATTCAATTGCTTGGATATAAACCAAGCCCTGAAGTCCATGTAACACTCTGTGGACCTCAGAGATGGAATTGTGTCTGGGATAGATCCGGGGAAGGTTATAAAAAATATTGCTAAAGTTCCCAGGAGCTCAGCTGACTCAATCACTGGGAAATAAGATGTTTAGTAGTACCAACAATATTCATAGAGCAGGCCTCCAGTCAAACTATGTCAAGGCAAGAATGGCCTTGGTCAGAGTGGTGACCAAGAACCCAATGGCAACTCTCACAGAGCTTTGGAGTTCCTCTGCAGCGATAGGAGAAACTGGCAGGATAATCACTCATCTCTGCAGAACTCCATCTATGAAGCGTTTATGGGAATGCTGAATGGATGCCCCTCCTGATTGGTGACATGCTACCTGGAGTTTGCAGAATACTACCATCCCTAAAGTGAAGCATGGGGGTGGGAGCATCGTGCTTTGGGGATGCTTTATCAGAAGGAGGGACCGGGAAACTTATCAGGATTTATTGAAGGAAAATTGGAGCAAAAATAGAGAGGTCTCTAAAAAAAGAAATCTTGATCATATAGGACCTTAGACTGAGGCGACAATTCATCTTTCAGCACGACAATACCCCAAAGCACACAGCCAAGACAACGCTGAAGTGTTATTGGACAAATATAGAAATGTCCTTGAATTGTCTAGCCTGAGACTTGAACCCCATCAAACAACAGTTCAACAGCTCCCCATCAAATGTGATTGCTTTTTTATTATGGCAATAAAATATATATTTTTAGCAGTTATGCATTGTATATGTTGTCAAATATAGCATTTTGCAAGACATTCCAAAGAAATTATGGTTTAACAGTATATTATCACCTAAAATAATACTATTATGTTGTTTATGACTATAAACTGGTTAATTGCCATATTGAGATCAATTGAATAAACCTGTGGGATACCTTAAGCTAAAGTCTTCATGTTGAAGCTAACTCAGGGCCTAAATTGCAAACACACATGCATGGCTAAGAAACATAACTAACATAAAGCTGGCAAATGGACATAACAAAGCCATTCATTTCGATGTTATCACAAGGCTTTTGTTGGTCTCCTTCAGAAACCAGTTGCCCGTATCTACTCCCAAGACCCCCAAGGGGACCCAGGGAGAGACAGCAGGTGAGGGTGGGTAATGAGATCAGTCCCCTCGAGGGCACAGAGAACAACAACCAGGGCAACTGTTCCTGCTCACATTCAAATGTGTGGCTCATTTGTCTTTGGCGGAGATGGACAGAAATGGTGTCTAGGTTGATTTGTATTTGTAGTGCTAATAATGGTGCCAATAAGTATGTTTAGATCGAGGAATAGAATGTAAAACAACTAATAAACTATTAGCCTATTGAAGATGATCTGTTATGAAGTCGATACATGATTTGTGGCTGTCTATGTGTCTGTGCGTGCGTACGTGCCTGCGCGTGCGAGTGAGTGACTTGTGATAGAGACTGACAACTGATTCAGAAAGTAAAAGTTTAGTAGAGACCCTGCTGTCTTATGAGCGTTTATCGTAGTTTACAAACATCCAATGGGGGGGCATCACTTCTAACCAAAACACTGTGTTGCGTAGGCCATGATTTCGTTTTTAAACGTAGTCAAAGTCAAGTGCAACAAGGCCATCGAATGCAGAGATGCAAATACTAATGGAACACGTTTTTTGTGTCCGTAAAACTTGCAATGAGGCAAAAATCTATTCCACATGATACATGCATTGTCTTGAACCAAACACTTACTAAGGTAAGTAGATAATGAATATGTCACTTTCTCAACAGGTGACTATAGGCAATTAAACCGTTTTGCTTGGTTCGCTGTGCCTATAAGACCCGATGATATGACACCGACACCGAATGTTTGACTTTTAGGCAAATTATAAGCATGTAAATAAGTAGGGCCTGTGTGAACATCGTTCAACCGAATAGCGCGGCCGCATTAGTTTGATAGGAACGGTGACTCACCTCAATCCATTTCTGCGCTTCTAGCAACGCTGGCTCCGAGGCCAATTCGGGATGATGTCGCTGGTGTGGTTGTCCTATATCTGCAGCCGGACTTGCCATTTGCAAAGGTGTGTTAAAAAACAGGCTGTCAACAAAAACGATTTTGTAGAACGCGCAAGCTTAAGTAACTAACCGCGAAAACGCAGGTTTTTTTTGTAGTTGCCTTGACTGACAGTTTCTCCCACACTCCTCCAAGCTTCTAGGGATCTATTCCGCAAACCTCCGATACTGCACTTGAAGCTGAGTAACCCCCCCCCCTCTCTCTCTCTCTCTCTCTCTCTCTCTATCGCTCTCTGCGTAGCCTACTGGGGCTGTGGTCCAAATCCACTCGCTCGCACCGCATTATTAGCACCCATTGCTAAAAATATACGGAGCTGCGTTGCTTTGGCGTCAACCAATGCGAAGGCAGCAACCATTTTTACCAGCCACTCCGGATCACACACTTTTACAACTGCAGCGACCCATAGACTCCATAAAGAGTTAAAAGGAATATTCGTCTGTGAACACAATTAGGTGGTGTATAAAGGCTTGTATAGTTATGCTAACCTAGGCCTCGTGTGCCGCTTATACGTATAATGCATAAAAAATACATTTGCATAAAATAGATCATTAGGATAATCTGGGAAAATGGGTTTGGTGGGTGGTCCATATACAGAAACGAAGAAATGTTTGATTTAAAATCCAGGACTCAATTAGAAAGATTAATACATTTTATTTATATGAGATTTGAACACTATACTTTATAAACATCCTAGGTTTCAAACCATGTTTTTAAACAAAGGGCATCATTTTGCTCGCATTAAATGTCAATTCATGTGCACCCATGATATAATACATTTAGTGCTATTAGCATGAGACCATATTACAGGAAGAAATATGCCAAATACATTGTTGTTGGATTCACAATATAAGCAATGAGAATGACACGAACGAACCAAAACCTTATAAAACATTAAAATATATTTCCAGTGAGAAGTATGCATTTGTCTGAATACGAAAAGAAAAAAAGTATTAAAATATTAAAAATAATAAAGATGATTGTATATATCAAAATGTAAACTTTAATGTTGGGTTAAATAGTTGAATACCAAAAACGTTTCGTTTATAGTTGTCGCGTTCTGCAAATTTCTAGTGAAACATTTGAACACCCTTCATTGTTTGCATGTTGTGCATGGCAGCAAGAAATAACCCACTGCTGAGAAGCGGCAAAAACAGCCTTGATCAGGCTGACAAATTTCACTGTTGCCTAAAGACAGGTCATCTGTTCACTATCCAGAGTTACGGATAACAGAAAATGTAGGATTTATCAAGTTTATATCTTCTTGCGCTCTACCGGCCTCTAGTGGTAAAAGAAAATCAACAACCATAAATAACAGGATGCACCGTACATAACAGGACACACCCACACACAAACAGCCGTGGGTAAAACATCTTGGTATTCTCAATTTCAATCAGGCATTTGAATAATAACGGCCTTTTGAAACCTGTATTGTGCCTTTTCCAACTGAAACATTCACAACCTTTCAAAAGTTTGCGGTCATTTGATATGTTCTTGTTTTACATGAAATGAAATTTGAAGCATAGTCGTTTGCCTGCTCTAACAATGAACTATACCCCCCCCCAATGTAAACTGTTTGAAGTTGAATACTTGTTTTCATGAGTTTGAAAGCAACTTTAGAAGAAGGATCCCACTTCAAAAAGGTTACTGTGCTGTTAGTATGCTTTGTACAACCCCAGGTTCAAATCCTGGAGCCCCCTAAAATGGCTCTTCTGTAAGCAGGAGCAGTATTTGTTTGTTACATATCCAGATCACTGATGAGGCCCAGTAAATTGTTACTGATATGAACCGAATTTAACTTCAAAACGTGTACATCATGGGCGGTATAGCTCAGTTGTAGAGCACTACATTCCCAGATTTAAACAGTAAAATGTTACTGAGCTAAAAGGATCTTCAGGAGACTGATTCTACTTAAAACAGATTTATCACACAGGGGGTATTGTTCTGTGATAGAGCATTTGACTGCAGATCAGGATCAGAACCGGGGTGCCACATACAATTATTCAGAAGCAGAAATGTTTCTGTTTTAGTTCTACAAATTCCTGAAGTTGAAGGATTTGAATTCGAAAGGCATACATTGTTTTGGGTATAGCTGAGTGGTAGAGCATTGGATTGCAGATCAAGAGGCCACAGGTTCAAGTCCTGGTACTTCTTAAATTCTCTCTCCCATTAAAAGCAGTGTTTGTTTGTTACATGAACACGGTTGCCTTTGACTTTTCAAATCCAGATGCTCCCTTAACATAACCAGATTTACACGTAACTGATGAGGCCCAGTAAATTCTTACTTAGTTGAAAGCATTCTCAGGAGATTGATTTCTTTTTAGAAAGTTTGCCACACAGGGGTTATAGTTCTGTGGTTGAGCATTTGACTGCAGATCAGAACCCGGGTGTCCTATAAAATTACACAGCAGCAGAAAGGTTTCTCTTATAGGGTTGGGAAATGGATTTAACTTCCGTAAACATCTATGGTTGGCACTAAAGCTCAGTGGTAGAGCAATTAACTGCAGAACAAGGGGACGCAGGTTCAAATCCTGATGCCCCCTAACATTGTTCAGCACCAAACCTGTTTCACTTTTCTGACGCACTAAATGTTACTAAGTGGAAAGCATTTTTTGAAAAAAGGATTTGACTTCAAAAACAATACATTGTCGGGGGTGTAGCTCAGAAGACCCTGCCCGGCCTGGTGATTCCAGGAAGAGGGGGAAACAAGGTGGTTTTACCATAAAGAAAATGGGAGGGGCAGCCGGGTCAATTACACACCTGTTCCAAATGTAAACAAAGCATACGCAAGTAGCCATGTGCCTTTTCCACCTGTAGCACTGGGCAGGTGTTGTTTAAATTGTTGTTTATTGTTGAAATGATCACACTCCAATTCTGCTCTGACACTGGCCTCGTGGCTGTCAACTCTCCTAGGGACCCAGAGACAGATACAAGTGTTTGACAATAAGCTGACTCAAATGTTCACAAGGACAGACTTGAGACTTATTTAAATGTTAAATAAATGTTAAATAAATTAAATGAAGAAATGAAGATCTGCATCGTGGAAGTCGTGGAAAAGTGCTCAGGAGAGTTTTTGATCTGCGGGATGAGATCAGAGCTTTTCAGGAAAGCAAGAATGGTACTATTCAAACGGCTTTCTGACCAGGTGTTCCTTGTGGACATCACAGAGCTGCTCAATGTTTTGAATGTTAAGCTCCAGCGAAAAGACCATATTATCATCCAGCATTTTGATCATGTCTGTGTCTTGAAACAAAACCTACTGCTGCTCAGAAGAAATCTCTCAGCAGGTAATGTTCACAATTATAATATTCACAATATTTTTATGTGCAGTTATTATTGTTACTAATCATTATTTTTAGTTAGCATTTATATCCAGAGTGTCAGCCTCAGTATTTTTTGTTCATCAAGCTGATTACATGGATTAATTTCCTTTTTTCCTGTTCACTATTTACCTCCCTGTTTTTACATGACGGTTTTTCTCTTCTTTTACTCACAGTCTCACACTGTTTGTCTCTCTTTCTCTCTCATCCCCACATCCAGGGAATTTAGCCCATTTCCCCTGTCATAGAGAGGCAGGCATGATGAAAGTAAAGGTAACCGAATATGATGCGTTTTTTAGCAACCTGATAGAGGAGTTTGACAGTCGCTTTGAGGACTTCACAAACAATGAAACTGACTTGTTTGCATAACCCTTCACCATCACTAGTGTGGACACAGTCAGTGATGATCTCCAGATGGAACTAATTTAGCTTCCGTGTGATTCAGAACTCCAACATAAGTTCAAGCCCTTCCTCTGGCAGACTTCTAGAAATGTGTCCTAGCACACAGGTACCCAAAGATGCTGTCTCTGTTTGGCAGTACCTACCTCTGTGAGATTACTTTCAGTCTGATCAACTTAGATCAAAATGAACTGACTCTCACCTACATGATACCTTGTTACTGTCATTAAGTCAGCTACAGCCAAATTTGGAAAAACTTTTGAAGAATAAGCACCAGCTTATGTCTCTCATTAGAGGTCACGGATATTGCAGGCACATGGCTGTATTAGGCATTGAACTCTGTACTCTTGTATTGTTAATGAGATTGTTTCCATGTTTTCTTTGGACTATATTTTTAATTGAACTATGAACTTTAAAATAAATCTGCATTAGTTAAACACATTACAGTAAGGTATTGAAATCATTTATTTAAAAAAAACAATGATATCATAAATGAGGGGTACCGTGGTAACTTTTAACCCTATTTATTTAATTTAATATAATGCAGTTTGGTATAATGCAACGTTTACTTTCATATGTTGCACAAAAGAAACTGAAATACAAAATAGGTAATTACACAATCACAGACTTAAGTCAGAATAGGAGTGATTTATCGAAAATAGGTTGAAGGTCATATTTTCAGCCTATTATTTCCCACAATGCTCTGCAATACTTGCAAGACAGCAAAAATACACTTTGTCAAATAAAAGAGTGAAAAGCTCGGAACAGTGGACAGTTTAAAAATGTGATTAAGATGCTTAAATCAAAAATGTTCAACAAGTGATGATTTCAGTGAATTTACTGCTAGGTAAAGTTGCAATGAGTAAATCAGTGACTCAAGTCGAAGAAGGATTTTTAATACATCGAAACCTTATGCTCTAAATGCCGTTTTGAGACACTACACAGAAAGAAGAATGTACCGATTTTTGGGAAAGAATCAGCTATATAAAGTAGTTAAAAGTACATATAAAGGACCTACCTATCTGAATGTTCCGTAACTTTGTATTGATGTATATTAATGTCTCCATCTAGTGGTCGTTTAGGAGTAATTAAGTATTATCCAGATAAATTCCTACTGATGTTTGCATGGGTTTCTATGGTAATCCACCTCAGGAAAGTTTAGTTTATGCATTAGCTGTGTAGGCAACTTTTTCTCTATGTTTGTGCCTTGGAAAACTCCGCTTGTAAGTTATATTTTCACGTGTAGTTCACTATATTAGTACACAAATGTAATGTAATTTGTTACATTTAAATACCTTTACGTTTATTTACACGTGAATACTGCCGACGTTGAACTAGTTATGAGAAGCTATGGTACTTTCCGTTGTTACAGTTATTTTGTAGCTTTCCCGACTCATCTGTCAATAATTTTATTACGTTGTTTTTGGTTTGAAGTTCATGCACTTTATTTACAAGCAATGTACATCGTATTTACATGTTGTATTTGTATGCTATAACTTTGTAGCTGTCATTTGCATAACAATTTATATGCTATAACTTTTCATGTCATTTGCATACCATGGCACTTATGGATTAGGACACTATAATTATGACTGTTCTGAAAGTTCAAACTGGGTTGGAAAAGAAGGCCTTTATGTTTTCTGCATCATCTGCTTGGAATAGCCTACAGAAAATGTTTAAACTCCAGGACCTACTTACTTTGACTGAATTTAAGGGCATTGTGTAATCTATGGAATCTGAGTGCATCGACATTTTTCTTGCACTTTTGATGTATTGCACTTTGAGCTTGTGTGTTGTTTTCATGTGAGTGTGTATTTGTTTTTTTTAAGAAACTATTTTGTACTGCTGCAATTCTTGGCCAGGTCTCTCTTGTAAAGGCAATTTTTAATCTCCATGGGACACACCTGGTGAAAGAAAGGTTAATGAAATTAAATTAATGAAATTCATAACTGTATGCCGTTCGAATAGCATTCAATAATTGCTTTGTTTTGGTATTGTTTCAGTTTTACTAAATAAATCCTTCTGTCAATTTGTGTACACACACACACATTAAGGACGGAATAATAAAAAAGCTAAGCTTTCCAAAGCACAAAGAAGAAGGTAGCTAGTGCTGAAAGCTGCTCACACAGCTACCGCATCCTTACTCACCTCTTCTCATCCTCGGAGGACTGCTATTCAATATGTCACACGCTAATAAGCTGAATTGGAACGATTGTACAGCGCTGATGATGGTACCGTGGAACAGGACACTACACATGAAGCAAGGTCACAACATTCCACTTCATCCGCCTCGTCTAAATCCTCTTCAGCTTGCAGAAGTCGAAGCTGTGCAGGCACGCGCCACCTTCGTTCAGCAAGAGGCTGGGTTAAGGACGGTAGAGGCTTGTCTAGCAGCTGACTCGGAAGTCAAAGAAGCACACATAGCAGCTGAGTTTGAAGGTAGAGAGGGCAGTAGAAATTAGCACAACACAGATTGTGTCGCCGTTTGGCACACCCGCGACTATGTCGAACACTACTCCCACTCACATCTTGGTGATACACAGCCCCCACTACCTAAGTCATTGCCACTCACCAAACCTCCTGTTCAACCAGATACGCAGAAGCATGCCCCGATCTTGACAGTAGAGCTTCTCACTTCCTGCCCGAGAACGACGTCCATGCACCTCAGCAACTTGATAGGGCAGCGCCAGCAGTTCAACACAACCCCCATGCTAACCTCTTTTCTGCTCAGTCATACCACTTTCCCTTTGACAGGAATTCATATTTGGTGGAATAACACTGATTTGTTAATCACAGGTTCGTGAGTAAGTGCTAACACTCAACACAAGGTAAACAGTGCCAAGCCAAAAACACTTCACTTAAGTTGTGTTGCCTCACTTATATAAAGAGTGTGGGGCCAATATGGAGGAGGAAATACACACGGTATTGTACACATCCCTATCCCTATGAACCTGATCACACTTTCCATGCGAGACTGGACACTTGGCGGTCAGTGTTTACAGACAGGCCATTTCCCAGATGACTACACAGGAGAAATGATAGCCAGAGGTCTCAGGGAAGCTCTTGAGTTACTGGGACTGCCTGAGGATCACCATGGATCGGCTACGCTTACAGTGTTTTGGCTGCCATCTTAATCTAGTCATTTGTGAGTGTCTAAAACAATGTCAAAATATATTTCAGTAATAATAAACCTCATAGTAGGCAGTAGTACATTGCTCTGAAAAAATGACGGAATACTTAAATCACATATCGGGTCTTGATGAATGAAATATATTAAAGATCAAGATCTTTACTGTACATCGTGCAATTGGAGAACAAACAACAGTCAATGGAAACCAAAATCATCAACCAATTGAGGGCTGGATTCAAACTCAAACCAAAAATCTAAGTAAACAATTGAAATCAAAGGCTAATCCAACTTGTGTGAATTTCATCATTACAACTGATGATGTAACTCAATAGAGCGTATGGCCCCCGGATGCGTCTGGACATGCTCCACACCCCGTTACGAGCTGCCAGGGTACCTTTGGCTAGCAATTGACAGTTTGTGCAATCCTCTAAGGATTTGCATCCCCAGACCATCACTGACCCACTCCTAAAGCAGTACTGCTAGATGATGTTACAGGTAGCAAAACGTTCACCACGACATCTGTCACATGTACTCACCTGCTCTAATCTGTGAAGAGAATGGGGCGCCAATGGCGGGCCTGCTAATTCTGGTTCTCTCTGGCGAAGGCCAAACAAGCTGCGTGGTGCTGGGCTGTGAGCACAGGTCCTACCAGAGGATGTTGGGCCCTCATGCCCTGTTTCGTTTCTGACAGTTTGGTCAGAAACATGCACACCTGTAGCCCGCTGGAGGTCATTTTGTAGGGCTCTGGCAGTGTTCTTCCTGTTCCTTTTTGCATAAAGGAGCAGATACTGGTCCTGCTGCTGGGTTGATGCCAACTGTTCTGTCTAGCTGTCCTCTTGTAATGGCCTGTCTCCTGGTATCTCCTCCATACTCTTGAGACACAGCATACCTTTATGAGATGGAACATATTGATGTGTGCTATCCTTGGAGCTGGACTGCATGTTCATCCTGAATGGGCTGCAGGTACCGACCGCCTCATGCTACAATTAGTGACAAGGACACTAGCAAAACGCAAAACTAGAGGAGAATTGTTCAGGAAGGATAAGAAGAGAGCAATTGTCTGTGGCCACCACCTGCAAAACCATTTCCTTTTTTGGGGTTGTCTTGCTGTTGCCGCTCCAGTGCAGCTGTTGTCACTCTCATTTGCACCAAAACATCAAACATAGATTCACAATAAACAAACGTTTATGCTTTAAAATTGGACAGATTTATATCCCGGAACTTTAATTGACTTGGTGTTTTGAGCAGTGTATTTTACTGTCTTAAAGGTGTTATGTTTATTTGACGTGCATGTTGAATACTGCAAAAAATCTAAATCGAATTAAAAAGTATATTTTTCCAATTTCTAGTCAGAATATGTGATTACATGTAGTATAAGACACAATCATCTAAGAAGTAACATTTCAGTCATATGTTTTTTAGACAATGCATCTTCTATATTTTACTTATTCACTTATTTCATTGGCAGATTATTATTTTACGTATTATGAGCAAAACAATTATTATTCATTGTTTTTTACTTATTTTTGAGGTGGCAGTTTTTGCAAAGCTTGAATGAAGTAGTCAAAGTAATTCCCATTTTAAGTGAATGTGGTACGTTTCCTGTAAAGTGTAATATATTAATAGAAATGGGTTACATTTATTTAGTTTTTTAGTTTAAAGTGTGAAACTACCCCAAGTGCAACGAGTAGTTCGGGTCTGTAAGAAGTTGGTCAGTGCCTTCTCTAATTCACGGAAGAGAAGACGTGAACTGTTCAAGGCTTTAACAGATCTGGGCTTGGCTGCTCATCAGCTGATCACAGACAACCCCACAGGTGGGTCTCTCTTAAAAAAATAGATAGGGTCCAATTGCAGGAGAAAGCTCTCTCACAGGTCTTCTGTGCCATTCTTTATTCATGGCTGTGTTTTTAGGCAAAATTGTGAGTGAGCCTACTCCCCTGGCTGAGAAGCAACCCCACACTTTAATGGTCTCATAATGCTTTACTGTTGGTATGACACAGGAGAATCTTCATAAAGTAAATGTGATTGATTTATTGAACAATCATAAGGGGTTCCCCTTGTGAAATTTTTACATATGGGCTGTTCGTTCAAATTGATGCAAGGTGGTTTTATCCTCTGGTACAAAATGTGGAGGCAGAAACAGAGGGTTTTAATCACACTAACAACATTAGGAAAAAAAGGTATTTGGGCAAAAAATGGTTATCAGAATCGAGACAAAAAATCTATACACAATTCCAACTTTTTCACTGACCCCCTTTTACCATAAAAAAGGTATTAGGTGTGTATGAATGGGTTGCTGCTTTTTTCTTCCATAGTTTAGGACATCCCACCCATTGGTAATAGGATCTTCTAAATTGGGTAATGTAAAAACCCACTAAGAAATGTATATACTTAGCATTTTGTTTTTACAGATTATATATCACATTTGTCTGAAATGGGTAATCAGTGTGTCAGATATTTTACACACATCTCCAATATTGTCCTCCAGGTGGCGCTAAATGAACAACTAACTCCTGCTGGGCTCTCTGACGGCATCACTGACATCCATATCAGTGTTTTGGACCAAGCTTGCTTGTTACTCGCACCTACCTTACATCTGAAAACTAATTTGAGTTATTTATTGTTATGAAAGAGGTAAACCTAAGAAATCGTCGCCTGCTATGTGCTTGATTGGATATAGCTGACATGACTACGGCTGCTGTACATAATGCTGCTGACGATTTGTCAACAATAACAACATGCCGCGTACGGATGAAATGTCACTGACTGTTGGCTGGAGTTTTTATTCGGTCATTTCACTGGAAACATGTTATTGTTCTACTGCCTTCAATGAACGATACGCAGCGAGTGTCTGTGCTGCGTGTCTGTGTTTCAACTATTCACCTGTGCAGGAGTGCATATGGACGAAGATGAAAGCAGTATAACCATAACTACAGTTTTACCAAACGAATGAGAGGTATATACCTTACTGTTTGTAGGCGTAGTATATATTTGAACAAATGCAGCCTATGTACAATGAGAAAAACGACAGAAACACCAACCGGACTGGCTTCGCCCCGCCTTCGCGCTGTACATGTGTGCTTGAGCGAGGAAGTGCGAGAGAGAGAGCGAGCGCAAACGTTTGGAAATCACTTTGCTCTCACACAACGCAGCTGCGCTAGGTGAGGCGTGGAGCGGACAGTGTCGAGCCAGCTCACAGTTGTGTGAGAGTAGCCTACAGAGGGGTGACTGACATACGACCAAACTAATGGACATAGTGAATTTTGATTTTTATCGTGTTTTCCCCCTCCTCCACATTTCACTTTGCACCCCACTGCTCGGGGAACAAATCAAGGATGCTGTCATTTTAGCGTAGCATCTGGTGAAGATATTTCTAACTAAGCACGGGATGCTGCTTTGTAACTGGTTCTATTCAGTGTACTCGTTTTTTTCGTAACAAAGTAAAGGACAACAATTTGATGGTGGCACTTTGGGTCACTAAGTTGTATTCTGCCGAAAATTCTTGTCCTAATTCATAGGCTAGGGACATCTTACCTCGGAGACCGTCTTTGGATTTGAAGGAATATCTGTTGGCAGCTGATTAAGAGGATTTTTTTTTTATCACGGGGAGAGTTGTTCATTAATTGTGGATTCCTAATTTTGGGGACATATTGAGTGCTGAAGTGGCTTCGTACAGGAGCGGAGATAGATCGAAGCTTTAGCCCGACATTCGCTCGAAGCTGGGATAGGCTACTGAGGAGTTCAAGGTAGGCTAAACTTGTGCCTTAACATGCACATATTACCCTTTACTTCACACATGTTGGAACATTTATTTTAAATAAAATATTTTTCATTTCCAGCTTTTGAATTTTAATGTTGTGTCCGTCGCCTGGCTGTCATATCCTAGTCTTGGGTAGAGTATATTGCGTTCCATTTACGCGCAAAAAAATACTGATTATTCAGGTCCAATATATTTTATTGTTAAGTGGGTATGGTAATATTAATTGCAATTTAGAGATTAGTAAAAATAAATATATAAAGCGTGTGGATTTCAATTCCGACAAATCACTTGTTTGCTTGGACTTGTCGGCGGCTGATATTCACTATGAATTTTAACGCTGAGGATTACCGATCTATAGATGTTGTCTGATATTACTGGTATCGACTTCTTCATGAAGAATAGTGCGCCTACCCTGTCTAAATAACCTTTATGTCATATGACATTTATTATCTAAAGCGACCCATGAGATCTCCCTTCTGTGGTCATGCTTTTTATAAAGACCCATCATTGAGGAATATTTTTGAATTGATCAATTATAAATTATAAAGCCCTTTTTACATCTTAGTTGTGTATGAGCAAGAAAAAAATGTGTTGTAGCACAGTGGTTTGGAGAAACTCAAATTAAAGGGGCCGCAATTTAGCAAGAACCCTGGAGAGGAAGCAGGCTCAGTCCTCTTCTGACTGTGTCAGGTGAACATTTTACTCATTGTACTCATTGAGATAATTAATAAGTGCATGTAGGCTGTGTCCAGAGTCTATATATATATATATATATATATATATATATATATATTAATATTTATATATAGGGATCGACTTGGTCTGCCACACAACTAGGAGGGCTTTGGACAGAGACAGCAACAAGTCGTTCGAGCCTGGTACTAGGCCAAGCCCTCATGTCCTCCCAAGTATACAATGGGGGAGAAACTTGGGGTTGAGACAGGGGGGTCCAATTAATTTGTTTGTCTTGCGAAATAATAATATTTTTATTATCATAACAGAGTCTTTCTAACTACTTATGGCCTGTGACTTGAATGTAACATGTTTATAATAATATGGTATTGAATATTATTATAATAACAATACAATAACCTATATTATTGAGACACATAATAACCATCAGTATGAATAATAATAAATGGGTAGATTATTGCAATAATCTCCAAGTTAGTCAAACGTTTTAAATAAAAGCTCTTGTAGCACCTGTAGCTGAGTCTTAGGAATTGCCTTTACGCTCGAAGCCTATGCCTAGATACTGTACCTACTATCAACAGGCCTGTGCAATTGTTTTTTACTAATTAAAATATATGAGCCATGTTAGTTCTTTGTAGAAACGGCAGCTTTCTGAAGCGCGGGCTGTGGTTTTGTCACCACGACAGCCAGATAGTGACATATATTTAGTGATCCGGTCATCCTGGCCTCTCCCTTTGCAAACTGTCTAACCTGCTATGCCGGATGATCATACGAAAAAACTCATGATCCCATAACACTAAAACATTCACCTCTGAATTGTCTCTTCATTTGGACAATACTGGTATGGTTATACAGCCAGCTTGGGCCCACAATGGCACACCACATTACATACTATATGCCGTGACTTGGGTTACTGTCATGCCCCATATAATTTAACGTAACTTGTATATTGTTCTTAGTTTTTATATCTATCCAGAAAAATACAACTTTACTATTATTGTCCGGTAAGCATTAATGACCTTGACTTTTCCCATTACATGCCATTTGGCTACTGCCGAGCCTGTCCCAATAGCAGAAGGGTTTCAGATCTTCAGTCAAGCGCTGGTAAAATGGCATACTCCGATTCTTTTTGAATTAATTTCTATGCAGGTTAGGTTTCAAGCTACTCAAAAATAATATGTTTTCAATTCATGTTGATTTTCATTTCACTTCCCCAAATAATTGTGAACAAAGATTAATAAAATCTTTATGCTGAACTGGAGGCCTACAGGGCTGGAGCACTTACGTACAGGACGATTCCAGTCATTTGCGTTGTGATTTCTCACATGCATCCAAGTAGCTTCAGGTCAGTGGAATGATTAGTTATCGTTCGCCAACATAGTTTCCTGCCTGTTGGAGGTTCTGCATGTGCTTGATTACCAATGGCTGGTTCCTCATTGTGATGCTCCTGGATTCTGCACTGAAAACTTTCTTTCAATGTTTTAGCCTACCTTTTGTGTCTTAGCAACCTGTAAGTAACCCACATTGAAACCAGAAGAATTAGGAAATACCAGTGAGAATGTTTATTCATTTAAGAATTATTTGTAGAGTATGCTAGTCTAGCTGTTATTTCGTTTTATTGGACCTTATTTGACTTGTTCCTTGTGAAGTGCAGCCATTTTCAGCTACCAGGGGCTTGTTTTAACCAACAGAAACCGCTCACTGGTTTAACTTCCCAATTTAATTTGACACAAACTAAGTCATGATCCTAGTTTTGGTTTGAAAAGCAAGAGAGCAGGCCAAGCATGCCGTCAGCAGGGAAATAAAACATACGTATGTTTGCTTAACAATACAATTAGAAATGTTTAAATTGCCCCTCCCAATGAAAGTAGCAGTCTCTGCCCTGTACCCAATGAGAATGTTTGTTGATTATAGTAAGCTGGGATTTGTCTGCATAGTGATATCACCAGATTTAGACCATATGGCCATGCATAGAATCATTCCATGTATGTACAGCAACTGTAATAAATATGTTTTTTAAAGAGATCATTGCATGACTTTGGATTCAGGCCTAAGCAAGGTCTTATTTTTTTTATTATATAAGTAGTGAGCAGTTCCATCTGTCATCAGGGGGATAATCCCTATTTGTTATTTCTGGGGTGTTTGATGATCAGTTGAAATCAAGGCAGCTTGGTATAAAACCATATGGAGAAGGTGGTGACAGCTGTGGTTTAAAGCATAGATGTTGTTCACCAAATCCAAAGAGACAGTGGAATTATGGAGATCATACAAATCTGCATAGTTCCGATATGTGTGTCACGAATGGTAGCTAGATAACACCTTGTTTTCTCCTCAGAGCTGGAACACAAACAAAGTGCATTAATTTGGAGCATGTAGATCCTAAGCACAGATGAGAGAGAGACAGACGCAGTATCCTGGTCATGTAGCCTAGTCTCCCAGACCCACACCTCTGCCAAAGCAGAACAGACAACAGCTTCTCATTTTCTAATTCACATCAAATACCACACCGGCCTATTTCTTGCACATACTTCCATTAGGTGGTAAACGATATTAAACTCCCCAAATTGTCCTCCGGCGTATGGATTGGAGTTGTGCGTCTCTACCGGCACGGATATGCCTTGACTGTACGTAGATTCTCCCAGCATGCCATGCACCGCCAGCCAGCACCAGTCAGTGGTGTGGTGGCGCGTTTTTGTCCCGGTTCGCCCCAAGTGGCCAGCCCTGGCTAGCTGTGCCCTTTTGGATGACACGCCATAACCCCCCCACCCCCCACCCGACTGCCTCGGTGACGCGCAATGTCTGTCACAGGCTGGCAGTCACGGCAACCAGCAACAGTTTTCCTGTTTGTGAATAAAGGGGGAGTGAGTAATCTGGGGCCGAACAATAGGGCTGAATAAAATAATTAAAGTAATCCCCTCTGCGCTAAGGGGCTATGGGACCACCCATCCAGCGTAGTGAGAAGTTCCTGACTAGGCTAGGAGTCCCCAGAATGGCCAAGAGAATGAGGCTGATTATGCGGGACAATAGCCCAGCTGGATGGGCCATCCCGGGTTGGGTTCTGTCGCTTGGTTCAGTAGTCGTTTCACCAAGCCCAGATACCTAGCCTGAGTCCCGCGCCTCCCTAGTTTTCCTTGTGCTCAGCAGGCCAGGAGCTGATTATTGCAGTGAGGTGGTTGGGTCAATGTATGGCTCAATGCCGACATTGGGGCCAAATAACATTTATGTATGGGCTATTTTTAGACCTCTGAAGTGCTTACGCAATAGATCACTGCTAACTGGAACACATGAAAAGCTAGTGTATAAAAAAAGAGTCATGTCCTGTGCAATAAGTACTTTGTGGTTTATATAAGATGCATGCACAATGTTCACACGTGTTCTGGTTCTTGAATTAACCTAGTTGCCTAGTCCTTGTTTTGTGTTGGTGAACACACACAAACACCCCCCCCCTCCCCCCACACACACACACACACATTTATGTTGTCTTGCTTGTCTATAACGCTCTTGTAATCTGTCATGTATTAAATCTTTTATATGTAATAGCTGATAAGGATCCTGATGATAGTTTAAACTGAACCTTGTCTTTCTGTCTGTGGGGAAACTGGCCTTTGGACCCAGGGAGACCTTATGTTTGAACTAGACATGTACTTGAACATTCTCCACCAGCTGTGTTTATGAATGTGTGTATTGCCATACCTTGTTGTTGTGGTTGATGGGGGGTTTAGGGAGGCAACGACAGTTTGTGTACTCGCAAACCTCGGGAGCACAAGTTCTTAAAAAAATAAGCAAACATTTTGTATGTTTGCCTCTTGGTCAGTGGTTCCTTTGTAGCGCAATAATAGGTCTTGTGACATGTTTTGCACGCCAGGGCCTGTGAAGTTAAACATTAACAAGGGAGGGGTGAACGAGGTTGACCGGTGTTATCGTTCAGAGTCAATCATTACCCCTGCACATCTGAAACTACGGCCCTTTTGAATGTCCATATTGTCACTGTAATTTGATTCTTGGAATATTCAGCTTCATGCACATTCAAACGAATGGCTCAGTGAAGTATGTGAATGGCCTCTTGTCACCGTGATTTCATCTAGCACAGAATTGTCTAATAGCTACTTAATCAAGTTAAATATGCTTAAATATTATTACTGGGTTGTGTGGAAGGTCCACCTAGTTATGCTAAGATGTCCTATGATGATCCTAAATGTACTAACCGTAAGCCTAGGTGTTTGCTAAATGACAAGAATGTTATGATGCAGCAATATCACTATGGAGAGACTTGTCAAACCGGTCCATTTGCTATTCGTCATGTTGTTTCTTACATAACTTCCTGATGCAAATTCCAATGAGGGCTCAGGTGAAGTCTGTCGCTGGCCTCTTGTTGCCATGACGCGGTAGCAATGGTTAACCTGCTAAACCGGACGGCTTATTGTTTGTGTCTCGCTGCTTCTTACGCAACCGCTTTTATATGGTCCAGGAATCACCTGGATGCTCAGTTAATGTGGCTCAGATTTGCAACCAGGACATGTGGTCAAGTACCAATTCAAATTGTTCAAATGCTTTGATCATTTGCATTACATTGCCAAATGAAAGAGGTTTGTGTATAGATATAATAAAAATAAATATATATATTTTGTAATGAGGCATCCAGGTCTGGTATCTAGCCGTCTGGTTGAGGCAAGGTTTCTGGGGTGGGGGGGGGGGGCTAGGATGACACATTTCTTGCCACGCTTCATTCAGCAATTGTGCGCAGCGTCAGAGGGGAGGAATAGTAATTAGCCTGTTAAATCTGTTATTGTCCCTCAGTATGGGTTCACACTGCTCTCCTAGAGAAAGGTGGGAGGTGAAGGAGGGAGGCAGTTAGCAATGCAAATAGGAACGGGGGAGGAGGAGAGTGAGAGATATGTCCAATGAGGGACTTCGCTGTGGGTCCTTGTGGACCAGATTTAGCATGGAGCAAGGATTCCTGCACAGGACACAACTGTACAGGTGTAGGGCACGAGCTTCAGTGTCCGGGACAGAAAGAGAAATATGCCCTGTGGAGTGTAAAGATAGAGTCTGCTGGCGTTAAACAGTGTACAAGTCACACTGCCATTTCTCTGAAGTCCATTGGTTTCCAATTCTGTTGATCTTGATAGGATCAAGTGGGTGTGGTGAAAAGGAGCTAGGAAGCTACTAGTTTCTAAGACATCCTACGACAGCAGAGCTCTTCCTCACTCGTGTGCCATCTGTGGAGATGTCCCACGTTGGGCACCCAAACCAAGCACTTCTGATGGTGGGGAGACTTATCGGGGTTTACCAGTCTAAAAGCAGCTCTGCCGTAAGTGGGACCCCTTATCTGTTGGACCCAGGACCTCTATTGTTAATAGATAGGAAAGAAAGCTGGTCTGATGACTCATTGGCATTTAAATGTAACTATGCTATTGTCTGCATGCGCGTGTCCGGATACAGTTCGAAGGGTCCCTATTAGATGTCCATCACAATTTCTACCTTTCTGCCAGTCCTCTCATTGTTACCCGTCACTCAGACACAGAGGTAGGCGTACACACACACACATTATCTGAAGATGAACACACACTCACAGAAACATTCGCTCTTTCTCTCTCTCCCTTTATTTTAATTGACTTTCTGTTGACGGGGAAACATGTTCATATTGCAAAAGGACAAATGAAGAAGATCGAATGAGAAGCCTACTCTCTCCCTCTCTCCCTCCGTACACACTCTGGAAGAGCTGCTCTTCCCATCCCTTCTTTTCCCATGGGTCTTGTGGGTTTCACACACAAACATGCACCCTATTCCCCAGACCCACATTCTGGCTATACACACTCACAGTCCGGTGAGAATGTTCCAGTGCACGTCCAGAGTGTGGGAAAGGATGTGATTAACATGTGGGGATGTCCCTCGGGCTTGAGGCCTGTTTCCATGTGCTGTGACCCTCTCCGGAAGCCCCCGAGAGCACAGAGTCCGTGTCCCAAATGTAAATATAGTCCCTATAATGTACACAACATTTGACCGGGGCTAACAGTTCCCCTTGGGGATCTAACCCGTGAGTTCCACACTGTCCTAGCACCATTTATCTGTGAATCCAGTTCAACCTACATGCTTAGAATATCCTGTAATGTGATGATACATACATGTATTTCCAACCGAAATGTTAACCATGTTAACATATCTGTTCAAGCATGGTAATAATATACGGTGAGGTTCACACCTGCCTTTTCCTTCTTTCCCCATCTATCACCGACGCCGGCCTCGCTAGGTCCATAATAAGCTTAGTCGGTTTAAGGGATAGGGTTTTAAAGAGGTTTCCCCCCACCAACGGCCCAATGATAAGTTCAGCCGGTTCTACCCAGCTTCTTCAGTGGGGTGGTAAAGGAACTGCCGCATGACTGAACCGCCACAAGGCTCGGCCCCGGGGTGAGGTATTTTGTTACCTCCACACTTTACCACACACAAACATGCTTTCTACCCCACGCAATTTCTACTTAGGTCTCTGTGAGTGTTATCAATGGGGAAAATAGGAGCGGTCGTTAGCGAAACCAGAATTAGACCATTTCTCTCTAAACTCAGCCTTGATCATAGATTGCTGCCCCTGTTCCTTGCTAGCCTCATTAGCACATCTCCTGCATGGGGAACGAGCTTGAGTAGGATATTTATTGGGTTCGGGCTAGGTGTTCCTATTTCTGGGTGTGTGTGGCAGAGTGTGTCATATTTGTCATCTTAATACAATACCGCTTCAAGCTGTGAATAAAACTCTGCCCTGCAACGCCTGTCAGTGTGTTTACAACCCATGTCTTTCGCTTCATCTCTCAGCACTCCATGCATGCGTGTTATGTGGCAGTACCGGTTTAGGGTGTTGGGTGGAGTGGAGAGGCTCTCCGTCACAATGATCTCCACCCAACTCTGCTTCATTGGTGTGGGAGGCAGAAGCTGAAGGATAGAGAGAAAGAAAGGAATAGATAGCGGGTGGCCTAATGTTGAACAAATGTTAGACGGGCCTGTACAATATTCACAGAGGGCATGATCAAAGTAGCATGACTTTAACCATAACGGATTAAATGTAAATGGACATTACTTTTTATATTTTTGTTCCTCTTCTAATTATTTCAAACCCCCTCCCTTTGAATGTGGGGTTTGGTAATGTGCCTGTTTCTTGGTGCTGTGACTGAAGACGTGGTGGTCAGTCACTCAACCCCCTCCCTGTGAATGTGGGGTTTGGTAATGTGCCTGTTTCCTGGTGCTGTGACTGGGGAGGTTGGTTGTCACTCACTCAACCCCCTCCCTCCTTTCTCCTTTGATGAGGATTGGTACAGGGACCGTTTTCCCTTGTAAAGTTCAATAGCTGAAGTGGCCAATGGAAGATTACAGAAGCATGGCCTCTCTAACTGTCTTGCTCCCCCCCCCCACTCGCTCACTTCCTCTGTCCGATTCTTTTGGCTCATTAAAGATCCCCTAAGACACCAAGGGACCAGACGCTCTCTCACACACACACACACACAGACACACACATTCACACATTGATTTATTTCCTTAAAGCAAATAACTTCTCCTTTCTTCATTTCTCAATTCCAATCCAGAGTCAGTCTGAGAAGGACTGGGTTAGGGTTGTGGTTGGGGGTGAGTAGAAGAAATCCTTTTTGAAACAAGGATGTGCGAAACTCCACAGATTAAACCCTAGTGACCCGTGTTCTTCTCGGCCCGTTTCTAGTGAGTGAGATTAGTCCACGGTGGAGTGAAAACATACAAGTGAAATCTGTTACAGCACAGGGTGAAAAATGACCGTCTAGGGGAATGCGGATCAAGGCTGTGAGATAAAAAGGAGAGGTAATTAATAAACAAGGGACATGGTTAAGAATCAAAAGGAGCGATGCTTGTGTATAGATTACCTTGTGTCCAATTAGACTTTGAATTGCTTTAGGTTGAGATATTTTATCATCAGTGCCGAAACAACATTTGGCACCGTATGAGCTTTCATACAGCTCATATGCTTACATTACCAGAGATAATTAAATGCCTGATAGAATTATCTTAGCATTATCGTATTTATTTTAATAATATACCATTACTTCAACAAGGAATGCAGACTTAGTCCAAGGTCTAGTATACGGCAGGGCTCAAACAGTTTAGGTACAATTATTAAAGATATATAGGAAAAACCGGAACTGATATTACAAGACAAAATACAATGCTTTAAACACAGGTGTTGTTCTCTTAGAGGCCTCTGGTTTTAGTGGATATTGGGCCTGGCAAGGACTGTGGCATCCCTCAGATGTCTTTGCTGAAATCAAAGACACCTAAGAGACAGGATTTTCTAATAAAATGCAATGCGCTTGTCTTCACAGCATAGATGTATCTCTCACAAATACAAGTAACACCTCTGAAAATACAAGTCAAGTAATACTCTTGTGGTATACAAGTCATGTACAAGCAGAGCATGCCTGACGTAGCACTCTGGAGGATAACGTACATCGGATAACATAATCATTGCCGTAGCGTACCATTTAGCATTGCTGCCGTCAATCGCAGTTTTGACTGAATTGTTTCCACATTTTCAACAAGGCTCTTGTGGCTCAGGCTTCCTCTGAAGGCGGCTTCTCAAGCTACCGATGTATCCATGTTACACCGGAAGATATGTTAATATGTCTTGGAAAATGTAGCGTGATATTACCATATTAAGCTCAAATGTATTAACGTACCTACTGGGATAATAGCTTATGTTTGTTTCAGGGATTGGACATTGCTTAAAGTCTTGTGAGACATAGGTCAAACACATCTAATATGTTCCACAGTCCTGCCATAAAACCCCAAGTGAACCTCTCTCAATTGAAAGTCAAGCGTCTTTAAAAGGATCGTCTTCTTAACAAGAATCCGTGAGGCGTTTTCTCACCTTGTGTGTTTCCGTGTCTTCTGTCTTCAGACTGATGCGTGGCCGGCTGGGCGGAGTGATGGCGCTCAGGTGGGGCGACGTTCTGTCGTTAGCCGTCGCACTGCTGCTCTGCTGCGACGCCGCTCCCACTGACATCCTCTACAGGATGCTGGAGGAGCAGCCTCCCAACACCCTGATCGGCAGCCTGGCGTCGGACGAGGGCCTGCCCGACTCGGGCCACCTGTACAAACTAGAAGTGGGCGCCCCTTACCTGCGCGTGGACGGCAAGACCGGCGACATCTACACCACGGACGTCCCGGTGGACCGCGAGACGCTGCCGGACTGTCGCAACCTGTTCAAGGGCGACACGTGCTACTTGGAGTTCGAGGTGTCCATCACGGACCTCAAGCTGGGCCAGACCCCGAGGTTGATCGAGGGCCGCATCGAGGTGCAGGACGTCAACGACAACACGCCGCAGTTCGCCTCGCCCATCCTCACGCTGACCATCCCGGAGAACACGCACACCGGGGCCCTCTTCCCCGTCCCCATGGCCAGCGATAAGGACTCCGGCCACAACGGCGTGGCGGAGTACTCGCTTAGCGCCGGCTCCGACGCCGACCAGCTCTTCAGCCTGCAGGTGGCCGAGGACACGGACGAGAAGCAGCCGCAGCTCATCGTCATGGGCTACCTGGACCGCGAGAAGAAAGACTCGTACGACCTCAACCTCCGCGTGGTGGACGGGGGCACACCGCCACGGGCCAGCAGTGCCCTGTTGAGGGTGACGGTCACTGACCAGAACGACAACGCTCCCAAGTTTGAGAGGAGCATCTACGAGGCGGATCTGACCGAGAACAGCCCAATGGGACACTCAGTCCTGCAGGTACGCTTCACGCAAACAAGACTAGAGTACCTACACACATTATACATAGAGTACATACGCACATTATATACATAGAGTACATGCACACATTATATACATAGAGTACATACGCACATTATATACATAGAGTACATACGCACACATTATATAGGATCCATATATATATATATATATATATATATATATCATTTATTTAGTTTGCATTTTCCTTTTGATAGACAGATATTGTTTCTCTCCCTTATAGAGCATTGCACCCATCAAAGGAACTGCCATTTTATACTCCTGGGCTGTTTTAGTTTTTTTATGTTTCACTTGTTTATGCTAACTCGCACGTTATTTTAAAGAAAACAGCCATTGAACTAAACTGGGTTAGCTATTCAATTACCACCAAATCTATACTTCACAAATTAGATCTGCTGGAGAGACTGATCAGACCGGAATTAGTGAACTAGCCACATTTATGTCACAAGCCCTCTAGCCTCTCTACTTGATTAGCACCCTTACATTAGGGCCCAGCAAATGTACAAAACCGAAGTGTTAAGATTAAGGAAACGATGAAAGCAAATCATATTCTCTTCAAATAAATCGATTTGACTCCTCGTTGTTGTGCTTTAACACTGGCTTCTCAGAATTGCATATTGGATTCCAGTGCACAGGTGATGAGGCCAGTTTTACAGCAGGCGGGGTTCCAGGAGCAATTAGAGGCAAAGTGTCCAGACATAACATCTATATAAATACTGTTAATCTCTTAGTCAACAATAAGTCTATGCAAGTTATTTTCAAAAAGACAGTTAAAAAATGTTTTCTCCTTTTATGGTCTTGCTCATGGGAGCAGTGAGAAGAGAACGCCAGGGTCAGAATTTGACGACTTGAACGGGTCAGACTTGTCAATCAAGCATGTCTGCTCCCTCAAAGAAACACTCTTGAAATTCTTGTTAAGTGAAATTAATTCTGAGGTTTCTGTGTCAGATGAAATGGAATGAGTCACATAGAGCAATAATAGCAATAAGCCCCATGGATTATCTCATGAATGAGTCAGATTAAGTCACGCATGGCTCAGTAATGGGTGGGCTGAGGACTTCTATTTCAGTATCATTTGGGGTAAGTGATACATTGCTGTGTAAGGTGTGTTCAAGAAGGAGACGTGTGGAAAATATTCTATAAGTGGATGTGATTTGTCACATGTAATGTTTTGCATAATAGGGAAAATAAGAAGGTTGGCTTTGAAAGTTTAACAGAAATGTTGTTTGGCTTACATTCAATATGACAGCTCACTTACTTGCCCAGTCCATTTATGCTAAATTAACTCATCAACTCGCGTACACCTATATTTATACTGTGTAATGATGATGATAATGGGGATAAAACACATTAGCATCCACCTTTATTGAGTTGACTTTCCCCCCCATGTATAGGTAGCAAAGTTGGCTTGTATTCTAATGTATTAATTACTATAATGCAAGTCAGTTTTCAGTAGCCTATGGGACATTTCTTTTTTGGCATGGGTTATAGACAGGTCTGTGCCAGTCCATTGCCACTGATCCATTGTCACTCCTCAATTTCCTCATAATGGCCCTTGTAGGAACATGTGACTTTTGATAATGAGAGGAACATTAACACTCTCTGTCATTTCCTCATTAGTTGTCAATGATCCATGTGACAATCGCTAGATGTTTATGTGGGGGTGTGCACACTTAGTTTTGATAGTCCATTATGCGTTACACAGAGCATTAACATCAGCTATCGTAAGAATGCACCTTTTAATCAAACGTAGAAAAGAGGCCATTACACAATTTAAATCGAAAATAATTGTTTCAAGGTTCTTAATATATGGGAGAATCTTCAAAGCTAAAAAACACATATTTATTGCGTGTGTCCCCCCTCCTCAGGTTCGAGCAAATGACGCAGACATGGGCTCCAACGGCGAAATTGATTACAGCCTGCACCAGGCATCTGATGCTGTCCAGAGGCTGCTGCGCATCGACCGGACTACAGGCACCATCTATGTCAAGGGCCTGGTGGACCGTGAGGAGGAGAGCTTTCTGAAGTTCTTCGTGGTGGCCAAGGACCGTGGCCCCAACTCCAAGAGCTCCAAAGTCCTGGTAACCATCAACATCAAGGACCAGAATGACAACGCACCCGCCATTGAGATCCGTGGCATCGGTCTGGTCATCCACCAGGATGGCGTGGCCAACATCTCCGAGGACATGCCTGTCGGCACCCCCGTGGCCCTGGTGCAGGTGTCCGACCGCGACGAAGGGGAGAACGCCGTGGTTACCTGCGTGGTGGCCGGGGACGTTCCCTTCCAGCTGCGGCCCGCCAGTGAGTCGGCCAACGATCGCAAGAGGAAGTACTTCCTGCAAACCACAACCCTGCTGGACTACGAGCGTATCAAAGACTACCGCATCGAGATAGTTGCCGTGGATTCCGGCAACCCGGCTCTGTCCAGCACCAACTCACTGAAGGTGCAAGTTATGGACATGAACGACAATGCGCCGGTCTTCTCCCCTACCCTGTTTGAGGTGGAATTTGCTGAGGAAAATCTACCAGGCGATCGGGTCCTAGATGTGGTGGCCACGGATGCGGATAGTGGCTCTAACGCGGAGCTGACCTACAGCATCGTAATGGACTCGGTCACTAAGGGCCTGTTTGAGATTGACCCAAAAACCGGAGAGGTGCGTGTGAGAAATACTTTGGACCGGGAACACAGGGAACGCTACGAGTTCCACGTGGCAGCAGCTGATAAGGGCGTGCCGAGCCTGAGAGGGACAGCCACTGTGGTCGTCAAGGTGCTGGACCGTAATGACAATGACCCCAAGTTCATGTTGAGTGGCTACAGCTTCTCAGTCCTGGAGAACATGCCTTCGCTCAGCCCCGTCGGCATGGTGACTGTAATCGACGCTGACAAAGGGGAGAATGCAAGGGTGCATCTCTCAGTGGAGCCAGACAATGGCAAGTTTGTCATCCAGAATGGCACTGGCACCATCCTCTCCAGCATCTCCTTTGACCGTGAGAAGGAGAGCACCTACACCTTCCGTCTCAAGGCTGTGGATGCAGGTTATCCGCCGAGATCGTCCTATGTCGGAGTGACCATCAATGTCTTGGATGAGAACGATAACGCCCCCTATGTCACCAAGCCCTCCAACTCCTCATACAGGTACCTCCCACCGCTTACCACCCCAGACACGACCGTGGAAGTGGTAAAGGCAGAGGATATCGACAGTGGACCCAATGCTGAGCTGGTCTTTAGCATCACTGGCGGGAATCCCTATGGCCTTTTCCACATCTCGCCAAGCAATGGGGAGATCACCCTGGCCCAGGAGTTCACGGGGAAGCACAATGGGCTCCACCGCCTGGTGGTAAAGGTGAGTGACAAAGGCAAGCCCCCACGCCACACCACCGCCCTGGTTCACATCTTTGTCAACGAGACCATCGGAAACATCACCCTGATCGAGTCCCTGGTCGGCCACAGCCTCTACACCCCTCTGGATAGAGACATTGCCGGAGACCCCAACTACGCCATGGCCCAGCGCAGCAACATTCTTTACGGCAGCCTGGCGGGCATTGCTGGAGTGATATTGGTCATTGTGGTGGTGGTGGTGATCCGGCACCGCCTGCAGAAGGACACCAAGAGTGGATACCAGGCGGGTAAGAAGGAGAACAAGGACCTGTATGCCCCCAAAGCGGGGCCTAAGAATGGCAAAGGCAAAAAGAGCAAAAAGGGCAAAGCTCCCAAACCCGCCAAGCCACTGGAGGAGGACGAGGAGGCCAGCCTCCAGAAGGGTCTGAAATTCAACCTCATCAATGAAAGTGTTAATGACAGTCCCCGTATCCACCTGCCTCTCAACTACCCCCCTGGCAGCCCGGACCTGGGCAGACACTACCGCTCCAACTCCCCATTACCGTCCATCCAGCTGCAGCCGCAGTCCCCCTCCGCCTCCAAGAAGCACCAAGCTGTTCAGGACCTGCCTGCCACCAACACCTTTGTGGGCACGGGTGACAACAACTCGACAGGCTCTGATCATTACTCGGATTACAGCTACAAGGCCAACCCACCGAAATACAGCAGCAAACAGGTAGGCGACTACTTCGTAAGCACGGCACGGTACAACAGGAACATTACATGGACCGACGAGGTTTGGTAGACATGGGACTGGTTAACAGATACCAAAGCTGCACTGATCCACCGTGGCGAGCCGTGTTTTGTCTCCCGTTAATTTGTAATTGTTGTTGTTTTGTTTATGCACGTATTTCTCACGTTAAAATGGACACACTACACTTTTAACATAATGCATACATATTCACCTTTTCGGCGGTTTTGGATGAAGGAGCCTATGTTTTTTTCTTATTTTATGGCAAGAACAACATACTTTGTTGCGTACCTTCACTGCCCACAGTTACTCCACATACTGTGTTCGGAGAAATCATTGGGTTTTGTGTGTTTGTTCTTTTGAGTGTGATTGGGATCAAATATGAATACCTCATGAATACCTTTTTGTTTTTTTGTTTACCAGTGGGAAACAACCTATTACCTTTAAAAATAAGGAGAAAGACAAAGAGGAAAAGGGGAAACGAAATACACAGTAAAAAGACAAGCACACTTAAAGAAAAGGGAAGGTCCCTTCAGACCACTTGTGTCAGTTTGAATCCTGCTGTTGCACATCCTGTCAGGCCATTGACTAATGACTTTAATTAATTTGTAATTTCTTCTTCATTTATTTGGTTTTAAGTAAATTGTTTGCACAGATCAATAGTGGGTTATTCCAGCTCCGATCGTCTGTACACAGAGAGTGCCTTGCTTTATTTAATGTACATATGTGGGGTTGCGAAATACATGGTCATAATGAGCTTTCTATGTTAGGAGCTTTTGTATGGCACATTTATGAGTAATTGATTCAAGGCTTCAGCAAGCTGTGAATAATGTCACATCTACTGTGAAATGAAGGGCTCAGAACAGAACAACAGTTGGCAGATGTTGATTGTGTTTTTCAGTAGTGTCCTTTGGAGAGTATACCAAAAAAAATGATTGCTCTGTTCGTTGGGCATCATGGCCTGTTTCTGAGGATTTTGGAGACAATCATATGAAGTAGTAATATGCAAATTGTACATACGTTAATAGCGAACTATTTTTGGTCTTGTATTTTTTGTTATACTCACATGTTGATTCTGATTGCAACATTTCTCTTTGTGTAATTTGTATTCAAATGGCACCTATTCATTTTCTATGAATAACTGAGCCTCTCCGTTGTCCTTGGTAAGGAGACCTGCATTTACCCACAATATTATCTAACAACCAATGCGTGTGTGACACACACACACAGACACCAAATTGGAATACAGGAGGCAGCACTGTTATTGTCATTCTTCACTTCATTGGATATTAACCACTGTTGGTCATTTTCTCACTGGGTCATTGTTCCATGTTTCTTGAACTGTTTAAAGCTGCAGTTTTCCCATGTTGACAATACATTTTAATTTAAATTTTTATGTTTCACTCATTTGTTAGCAAAACATTGTTTATTGCAATACATTGTGTACACCATTTTTTTTACAACTAAATACAGTTTTATTTAAATAAAAATGTTGAAAAGTTAATCACTATCTCTGTGCATTCCATGAACGTTGACGTTTTTTGGGCCTGGCCAAATGTACATTAAAACTGTGAACGGGAGATTAATGCTACAGGTACAGTATTCTTTTTTCATTGACATCATTCTTTGTTTACACCCATTAACATTCTATGTAGCATGCTAAAATCCACCACGGCTTAGATGGGCTTGACTTGACAGGGTGGAACCTATTGCTCTTTGGACCTAACACTGCACTTACTGTAGCTAATGTTTTAACGTTTGGCTCCCTTTCCCCAATTAACATTTTAACTTTATTTATGATGCATAAAGACCACACTATGCTAAATCTGCTAATACAATAATAATAAACATTATTCTTATTTTTTGGGGTTGTATATCATACTGTTCATTTGATAAAATATTAACCTTAACAATTATGATTTTTGCTTCTGTGTTTTTGTCACGTTCTCTCATTAAAATGATCGAGCGCCAACTTTGTGTAGTAAAATACAATATAAATGGAATTAAAGATTGACCGCCGTCCTTCCTGTAGCCACCCTCCTTCCTTAAGGCAACACCTTGCGGTGTGTATTACATGTTGTTGCATGTTGTTTCATGTCAAACTGAAGAATTACAATGCATTCCAACAACTAGACTTCCTTGGCAAGTCCCGACACCTCTCAAAACAGCCGTATAAACAGAAACAGTGGAAGGGAGCAGGTGCAGACAGTGACGGGGGCCATGTCGCATTCCGTGTGGGGGGTGGAGGTTGTCAAACAAACTGTCTCCTTTTTTTGTTCGATAGGACTGCAAGTCCAACCTCCCGGAATTGAAATTCTTCCTGCATTTCCCTCTCAGCTTGCGCGGTTTCCAAGGAGACTAGGTGACCAGTGGGTTTAAGTGTTTGTGGGTGTGTGTGTGCTGACTCATGGAGCTGTGCAGCACTCGAGGAGGGGGGTCGGTCGGGCCAACAGAAAAGGGGGACTATCACTACTCTGGCGTTTTGTGCCATCCCCGTTATGTCTTAGCAGGTTCATTCCCATGCCAAGGAATACTGTACCTTGTTTATTTAGCTTTTCCCTCTTTTCTGGCCTTTGCGAAAGGAAACTGTTACGGGGAATACTGCAGCCTTAAACGTGTGCATGAGGCTTCTTGTGTTTGCTCACACGCTTTAGTAAACCTGGCCTTTTGCCCCACCAGTTTGTTTAGTCTAACTTGACATCTCTTGTTCCTAGAGTTGGCTGGGTTCCGACGACAAGTGGTTGTGGTGGTGTATGTTCATCCGGGTTTCAAGGGTGTATTGGCATCTTGTTAAGGCACAGAGTGTAGGAAAGTAAGATAGAATTAAGGAGTTTCTTCTTTAGCAATCTCGGTTGAAACATTGTAGGGGACCCGCCACGTCTGCTTCAGACGGAGTTAAATCTTCCCCTTGAAGAGTGCGCCTCTGCACGTGGGAATGTGAATCCTCTTTTTCTGACCATCACTCTCTCCTTCCCTCCCCTGACTCACTGCTGTCCATTACCCTACCTCCGCTTTGGTTCCAGTCGTTTCTGACGTTCTCCGCTTTCAATCACCTTCTCTCACCTGCCTGCTCACTCCATCTGTCCCTCGTTAGCGCTGGTCCTGTCACCTCAGACAAAGCCGACAACGTCACTATGCGTCTCAGGAGCGAGTACATTAAACAAATGAGTATAATCAGGCAATTGTAGATTATATGACAGCCATTGATAATAGAGTTTTTATGGCAGTCAGATTCTCTATCAACCTTATCTTGGGTTAGCTAATGTGTCACTCCTTTTTTCATAAATACCTCACCAAATGCCCACATCTAGTTAAATTCAATGACTCTGAATGACATTTGACAATGACAATACAACGAATATGACAAAACTGGATTCATTATTTTTTGCCAGCTAACTTTGTAAAAATACGAAAATAACTGTGGGCTGATTAAAGTAAAATGGCTAAACTTTAAAATGTATTTTGGATTATTGAGGTAATTAGTACAAGCATTCCCAAACCAAGGTACATTGACCAGTGTTGGCGTATAGAGCAATGTCTGCTGGTCCACAGTATATCTTTTACATGAGTCCTATGGATTTCAATGCAGCCTAGTTCATAGAAATTGGTTTAAGCAAAGTTCAGTGTCTGCTATTGTATTATTAAGACATGGCCATTTCAAGCTTATATATAAATGCCACAGAATATTCCCTGGTGGGTTTATTGGGTAGCCATTGCATACAGATGTCTATGACATACATGCAGGTGCACAATTGAGACTTTTACAGCCACGTGGTCAGAATACACCATATTTGAATGTAAACAACCACCTAATGTTCAAACTCGACATAAATGGTTTTCAAATCATGTCTTCTGCACATATGCAACAAAACTGGTGTCAGTAGCTACAAGAAACCAAGCAATGCTATTGCTAACTAACTACTATAGTCTTTTGTTTTTCCAAAACCAAATGATTTAAACCAACCTAATGAATCCTGTTAAATGTGACATCTTATCCACTGTTACAATGCTTGTTGTTTTCTGCAGTGAAAGATAAAGGCAGTGGCCCCTGCAGGTTTATACTCCACAACATTAGTAGAATATGAACTTGGAAGTAGAACACTTGCTAATCCAGGCATTTGATGTCTTGTGTCTGGACTACTGTTGGTAGGGCTCGCTGAATGTGCTATTAACCCATGCATCGTTATCCAGAAAGCTGCAGTCCGCAGTGTTGATACCTCCCACGTTCTCCCGCTTTCACTGGATTCCAGTTAGAGCTAGCATCTACTACTACAAGATAATGATGCAGCCAATCTGGCAGTAAAGGGATGTCAACCCTTACATCCTCAGCGCTGCTGGTCTTTTGGGGTATCTCCTTAATGCTGCTGTGTTGTATACAGTACCTCTCCATGTCTACAGATAAAAGGGGTTTGTTACCACAACAGAATCAGAAAACACAAAAACAAGAAACATTTCAATAATGCATCAGTTGTTGTTGATATATAGCCAGGGTAGTTAAAAAACCAGCAGCCTAGTAAAGTAATATTTTCTGTTGGCCTTTGTCATCTTGTGTCCGTGTGCCCTCTTGGTGTGACACAGCAACGTGATTAGAAATACACCCCTGTACAAGCCTGCACCATGATAGTAGCTTTTTGGTGCCTTTCGCAGTAAAAGAATACTTCAATGTTAGCACTGCAAAGCATCTAACATTTGCAAAGCATCTAACATTTGCAAAGCATCTAACACCTTGCTTATCCAGAGTTAAACGAGATCTTCTCCCAGCTGTTGAAGTGCTGACCTGTTTTGAATGGTTTAGATTGCCTCCTTCTCGCCAATCATCATCAAATCCAGAAAGACAAAATATATATGTTAGGTAATCCTAATCCTTAATCCTCTGTTTTTATGTTCCAAGATGGACGGGTTGTTTATTGCATCTCTTCATTACACTTTATCGGGGAAGAACCTTACTTAAATATAGTCCACATGTATGAAACATGCCATTTTGCCGTCATAAAGTAATGACACGTTGACAAAAACAATTGTAAACAACCTTGTAAATGGCAAACATTTACCCATAGACTGCCTCAACTGGTACACCTTTTCCAAAACAAACTGGAACCAACTCCCCATTTTGCATCTTATTAACTAATATTTTCCACACCATGTCTTGCTGAATAAAATATTTTAAAGATCAAAATCCTTACTGTACATTGTGTAATTCGCCGAGAACAAAATAATGTAACAACGGTCAATGGAAACCAAAATCACCAACTCACCAGCCCATTCTTATACATCTGAGTCAGAATTTTAACTATTTACACCTTATATGGGATCTACTGTACATATGTAATGTATGTTTTAACTTTTGCCCTTTTCTGGCCTCCAAATCAATTATGATTAACAAATTACAAAAACAAATGTGGCCCTCCATTTCATTTAAAAATCCTGTTGTGGCCCCCGAGCCAAAATATTTGCCCACCCCTGCTCTAGAGGATGTGGGGCCCTCATGGAGTTGGTTCTGTTTGGTCAGAAACATGCACACCGGGAGACCGCTGGAGGAAATTTTGTAGAGCTCTGTTCCTGCTGCTGAGTTGATGCAGTTTTACGGCCCAATCCAGCTGACCTCGTGTAACGGCCATCTCCTGTTATCTCCTCCATGCTTTTTAGACTGTCCTGGGAGACACAGCAAACCTTGACAAGAAGACACAGATTACATTTATTCACAATCGCAGATTGATATCCCTAAAGTTTAAGTGACTTGGTGTAATACTGAGATGAATACTTGTTCCCTTAATTGTTTTGTAGTATACCTTTTCAAGAAAATGATAGAAGTTGCTGCCCTTTTTGACACCAGGCCGTCCTCCAAAAGTATTCGCCTCACTGTGCTTGCAGATCTCGCGGATGAATTAACTGGCGCCTGCTGAACTTTCTTGGGCACCCAGAAGCCTTTTCACAACAGTTGCTTTGCAATTAATTGCAATTCATCTGACCACTCTCCATGACATCCTGGAGTATATGCAAATTGCCATCAGAAACACTGAGAATTAATATTTGTGTCATTCTCAAAACTATTGGCCATGGCTGTTACACTGATGAGCCAAAATATTATGACCACTCACTGATGATGCTAATAACGTTGATCATTTCCTAATAAGGCCACATGTCAAGTCCTGGATAGATTGGTTGCTTGCCATCCAATCTCATAGTAAACTTGTTGGATGCAGGAGTAGAGAGCTGAGTTTCTTTCTATGTATAATGAATAATTATTAAATACATTAAGATTGCATAACTATTGCTTATTAAGATTTGGGAAATGTAAGCTATGGCAAGGGCCATTAATTAGTTTCCACCAAGGACATTATTGGTTAGTAACAAAGAATTGGACAGCACTCATTGGAAAGAAAAAGTAAACTATTCTGTACAGACTATCTTAGATAAATAAAATAAATTGAGAAATGTTACAGTTCCTTATTTTCAAACATTTAACCTATTTAGAGTGTGATATTTGAGCTTTTCGATACCAAATGTAGGTTACAACAACCTATAACCTTAACATTCAATTAATTGGTTTAGACTAAAGAAATAACAAGACAATTAGGCCAAAAGTGTGATAAACAACTAAATGATAAAAGCACTCTTCCAAAGCTAAAATGTTTTTTTTTTAAGATCTCTATTAAACAATCTCCACGGTTTTGGCATCCCTTCGGTTCCCTGCCAAGTACCAAAGGCCGGAGGCATAAAAATGAATGGCCGCCTCTATTTCTCTTGGTCCTGGGATTGTTAAAAAGCCAGTGCCGGAAGACCATTATACCTTCTATTCAGTCATGTTCCCTAAAATGGTACCAGACCTTACCATGTAAGATCATTACCTTTACCTTCGAAGGTACATTATGTGTATTCTGATCTTTTTGCAGCCTAACCGTCCCTATACTTTGCAGAGGGCGGAGAAGTGCAAACCGCATCGCTGCTATTCTATCTGGAGCTGTATTTCCAGGGCCGGCTAAAACATGTGCAAAAGGGGATGAGTCTGTGACAGGTGAACAGGGAATGGCAGTCTTGTCACACACACAATGGAGCCGTTCAGTTCCCCCCTCCCTGTTTTGGACTATGTGGATTCCTAAGAGCGAACATCACTCGACGGACGATAATCAGTTCAGCCTGTGTGTGTCTGCATGCGTGACTGCACTTCTGTATGTGTGTGTGTGTACCTCTTTACCTGCCTCCGTGTGTGTAGCTATGTTAGCGCACAATAGCGTGTGTGTGTGTGTGTGTGTGCGTGTGGAGGGCTGTGTGCCAGCGCATCCCACCCAGTGCCCGGGGCTCTTCTGATAGAGAAGACAGGTGAACTTGAAGCACAAAGGCTCATTCAGTGTCTCTCAATAAACAGTGTCTCTTGTCCCTCACAGAGGTCCTCATTCACTCCTTGACCTCTTTAACAGACCGCAACACAGTACGGTCTTGAGTTCTTAACCTGGATGTGGTTCACTGAAAACAGTTCCCCAATATGTTCCCAATAGTCTTCATCTGTCAGAATAGCATGGTGATTGGACCCCAGGTTTTAGTAATCCACTACCATCGTCTGCCAGAGGAAACATGATTGCATTCAAGAACTAGATTGAAATACTAGCTCATTAAGAAGAGTAGGGAATGTGCGATCATCACAGTATAAATCAAGTAAATAAAACTTCAGGGATATCAATCTGTGCAGTTAGGAAACAAAACCGATGGTGAATTACTGTTACCTGTTTTGGTGCCATTGAAAGTGACATCAGTGGAGAGGCAATGGCAATGGCAAGACAACCCCCCCAAAAACGTGCAGCTCCATTGGCATTAGCCAGTGAACACCAGAATTGGCAGTTCCACCATTGACCCCCAGTTCTCTCCACAGATGAGAGCATGTTTCACCCTGAGCGCATGTGACGGACATAAAAGAGTCTGGAGACGTCGTGGAGAACGTTATGCTGCCTGCAACATCATCCAGCATGACCGGTTTGGTGCTGGGTCAGTGATGATCTGGGGATGAATCAGTGGTGGTCCTACGAATGGTCACACAGAGAACCTGAATCAAATTGAAAACCTCTGGGATGTTATGTATCGGTGCATTTGACACCGGCCAGTAGCGCCACAGACTGTCCAGGAGCTCACTGATGCCCTGATATGGGTCTGGGAGGAGATCCCCCAGGACACCATCCGTCGTCCCATCAGGAGCATGTCCATCGTCTGGAATTACGCCTCCCTCTCTATTTCCACTCCTTCCTCAATAAATCAAATGTATTTATAAAGATTTTACATCAGCAGTTGTCACTAAGGAGCAAGCAACCAGTGTGTTGAAGCACACTTCCTCTTCATTTTTATCTCTCACACTTGACCCATCTTTCCCTTTCCTTCCAAAAAATGCCTTTGTTCATTTACCTTAAACGGTACATATTCACCCACAGAGGTCCGAAGTAAAGATCCTTGAATTATCAACATAATAATCCTAAATATGAACTAGAATTCTAATAACCCCCGGCCCCTGAATTCTGCCGTCTTTCCATTCCAAGCACGGACCATTGACGGAGACATAAAAACAGTCCCATTTAAATCAGAGCACGCACAATTTTAAACTTTACACACGAGTCATTGCACATGTAAAGGTCACTGATATCTCAGCTTTTATGGGTACAGCAAGCACCTCTTCCATACTGCCAGGTTGCTTAGAGCAGATGCAGGGTGGTCCCTCGCTAGTTGCTTTGCCTTTCTTTGAAACCTGCAATATAGAGGCCAACCACTGTCAGTCTGTAAGCACAGTTGAGTACCAATACCCAATCTAGCTCAGGTGTGACACGAGGGGCTGGTGTTTTAAGACCTTGTCAGCGAAGGTCTGCTCCACATCGTGGTCAGATGGGCGCCCAAGATGTGCATATCCCCATAGTCACCCGCTAGAACCACAGCATCTGGTTCATTTGGTGCACCGGAAAACCCTGTAATAGGCATCACACCAGGCCCCTCCGACAGCGCCATGTTTGTCAACGCGCACAGCTGTCTCAGCTCCGTGGTTACCAGGTGGACAAGGCTGTTGTGTCTGGCAATGTGTAAGACCGTCTCAAACCTGCAACTACACTCGGCTCGATGTGTAAGATGTGTGTATGTACAAACCATGGCACCCCAGGCACAGTAAGAAGAAGAAGGTGAGGATGTCCTTGCCGTGCATCACACACACACACACACACACACACCGGCTAATATTCATGGAACTCACAACACATTGACCGCTAGACGAAAGGACTACATACGAGAGCACAGCAGAAGTGTTATAGCACGTGTGTGCAGCTTGCCCCCCCCCCCCACGCCCCCGCTCCGAAGAGATGTAATCAGCGGCGAAGAAACAGAGGCCCAGAGCAGATGTTAACTATCGGACAGACAGCCCCCCCCCCACCAGTCTTACATCCCTGGTGCCGAGTCAGGAGGGGAGCAGATTGAGCAGAAATAAAGAGAAACACAAGGCAGCAGTCCGGATGGGGCAGGGCAGGAGAGTAAAGAGACCCACACCCCCCCCCACCCCTTTCGCAACAGCCATCCACCTTCTCAAGACTCCAGTGTAACCCCCCCCACCCTCTCTGTGTGTGTGAGGGTGAGCGTGTGTGTGTGAGGGTGTGTGTGTGAGCGTGTGCGTGACGTCGGCACTGGGAGACGAAGCTGGGAGCAGGTGGCAGAGCTCTGGAGAGGTACACGCTCGCTGCCCTGCCCTGCAGTGAACACATGTTGTCTGGGGTTGGAAACACAAACTCACACACACACGTTAGTGCGTTGAAACAGCAGGGTTTGTTTGTGCAACGTTGGTGTCCAATATGGCGTAGGAACACAAATGTGTGCGGCGGCAGTTTGTGTGCGCGAGGGCATGTGTGTTTACGTGTTTAACAGTTTAGTAAGGAAATCAAGCGCAAGCTGCTTTTCCCTTTCCCACCAACTCCTCCACCTCCCCTCCGCGAACAGTGGATTGTTGTTTTCCCTTTGCTCTGTGCTTACATATACCGTCGCTCGCGACGTTTTGTTCTTGTGTACATCTCGGGTGTGCGACTGTCTGGGTGTGTGTGTGTGTGTCTGTGCGTACGACGAGAATGGGGACTCTGCTTGTGTCCCCTTAGGCGTGATTCCGTTCCACTTCACTTCTGTCGCCGGAGCAGGTGGCAAGACAACACAAAGCAGCTTAGTGACGCCATTCACTTCAATTGGAATGACTGAGGCAAACACACAACACCATAACTGCATTCTCACACACACACACTGTCTTTTATTTCTCTCTTTCTCTTACACACGTACACACACCCACTCCCGATATGTTTTTATCGCTTCTGCTCGCTTGCAAACACAATCCCTAGACCTAGCCGGCTTAGTACAACTCTGCCTGGGGGTAAAGAGGGAAGCTGAATAGAGTAGCGCTTCAGCACAGCTTGTGTTGTCCTTTCCGGTGGAGTCACAGAGAAGTGAGTTCAACCTCCAGTGCCGCACGAGACCCGGTCTGACACAAACACCTATCAAACACCTGCTTATTGGCCACCGCCTGACACAGTGCTATCTATCCTTGTCTAACACTGGGCACAGCACACCTCCATCCAATAAGCCAGCTGGCTGCATGTTATAGCGAGACGTTATTTTCGGACAAGATTGAAACAATAATGTTATGCCGCAAACTCATTGTGAACGATACGTGTATATTTATCCGTTTTCAAGATAGAACGGTGGATTTATGCTGGTTATTTTATAAGAAACAAGACATTATCGGTTTGTGTGGGTGTGTACGTATGAATCTGTGTGTGTGTAGTTACCTTCCGGCATACGTGACAAGACGGTGTGCAGGAAGGTGACAGAGGGGTAAGAAAGTGGACAGGACAGAGTAGTGGAGAGGCTAAAAGAGACAGACTGGTTGTGATACACTGGCTCAGGGGTGAAAGCATTGCCATAACAGGGAAGTATCTCTTACACTCATCAATCGATGCCTCAATCTATCAATCATTCTTAATTGTTCCCGAAGGGGGGACCTTGTTTAGCGGCAGATAGACAACTCTGCGGTGGAAGAGAATCCTAAAATCTATACCAGAAATATACTGTACACAAATACACATTCCTTTAACCCCAAGCGAGCGAGCGTCCGTCAATCTTTTTCAACCTGCGTTTGTGAGAAATCAGAGAATGAAGGATGCATTTAGAGCATTGTATAGCTTTCTCCATCTCTGCCATTCTCTCTGGCTTCAGCTGCACTTTGAAAACACTGCTTGAACACGCATCCATGTTGTGGGGGGGGGGTTTGCGGCTGTTAGTTGAGATAATAAACGTCCGCAAAAGCCCTTCTGATGTTAGCTCGGCTAATTCACTGGGAGGATGTTCCCATTCCACCTCCACCCCACCACCCAAGCGGGAGGCTACAGGATGAATCTTGAGCAGGATTTCAACATGAGGTGAAAAGCTGTTCATTGTGACTGGGACAGCTGGGTCATCCGTGCTGATAGAAGTGAGGTAAACGGCCAATCTTGTGCGCGTGTTTGCGCATGTGTGACTGATCACAGCCAAATATTCCAGGGATAGTGCATGCACGATACTTTAGTGTGGATGTGACACGCCTTGATAGGTTTGTGGTCAAGGGATGTATGGGTCACTACCTGGCCAGTTCAGCTGGGTTGCAGTTGTCATTCCAAAGCTCCAGCATCTCCCTCAGGCTCTGTGGCTAGCTAACTGTCCACCGTGCTCCTATGCCACTGGACGTCTCCCTACCACAACTAGGGTGAAATTCATAGTGACACATTTGACTGACAGTACAGGGATTTGGATTGGTGACAGTGTGAGGGGAACGCGTAGACCAGTGGGGTGTAAGGATCACCTCTTCTCTACTCACTCCCCAACATCACCTTATTCATTTCGCAACTCATCTCCTGTGTGTGGCTGTCATTCTTTCATTTACTCGCACAGGGTTGTGTACACACATACAAACCTCCTTGATATGGTCCACAGGTTTTGGGGCATTGGGGATAACACCGCTAGCACTGAGGTAGAAAATAGACTGACAGTCCGGGTGAGATGAGCGTGAGATTTTATTAGGGGCTACCGTTTTTCTCCACGACGTGAAGACAGTTAACCTCATGGGCTGAGCTAGAAGGGTCCTCAAACTACGATCAGGGAAGGAAGGGGGAGAAGCTAGAGAAAATAAGAGAGGATCGGAGAGGAGGAAAGGCAAGATTGGAGAAAGAATTGGTTTTATGGTACGTGATGTTTTTAAGGCCATGACTTGTGTGGAATGTTCGGGGTGGGTGTTTTAATGCATTCAGCCTTGTGTTTATTTGTTGTGTGGGTTTAGCAGGGTTAGGGACAATTCCACCAATTCAATTATATTCCTTTTTATTCAAATTGTAATGTAGAGATTAATCCCACAAATTCCAGTAGAAATTTCCAATCAAACTCCCACATGTCAGGTATGGTTAAACTCGAAATAAATGTTTGATTGGTTAAAACAAAACCCTGAAGTAAATGTTGTGTCCTATTTGCTGTGACTGGCTGTGAAGTCAATTGCTAGGTAGACACTGATTTGACATTTGCACACAAAATAAACTGTAATATGAACTGTAATACCCGGTAACTGCGTTTCTTACCACATATTACAGTGGTATGTATACATTACAGTACAGTCAAAACAACAGTCCAATACAATGGGACAATCAGACAAAATTCATTTCATATGAAATGACATCATATTTTATTCCTCAAGACCTTTATTAAACAGGAGTCTTTATTACACAGAATCCATTTTAGCTGCAGAACCAGAAAGACCAGGAAAGGGACGATCAGGTGAGGGCATGGGCAGCGGGAATCGTTTGGCAGCAACTTGATTCCCACAACACAACCAGGAGGACTTTGGACAGGGGCGGCCTAAAAACAACATTGCGTCATTCTGGCCAGGTAGGCCCAGGGCTCATGTCCTGCTGAGGTTAAATTGAACGAATAAATTAGATAGCATTCCTAGGTTTCAAATGGATACCTCAGAGTATGTTTCAGACTGACCCTTGTCTCGAGTCACAATTACAAATGCAACTTATACAATTGGGACTTCGACATGACAGACAAATGTAGTCACAAGAATGTACCAACGTAAATCTAGGGGCTGAGACAGAGCGATCCTGAGACACTGGGGTCCAACCTGAAGTTAACCTTGGACAGAGCCACATTGTAGTATGTTCATTTTGATGGAAGATAAATCTTCTCTCAAGTCCCAAGTCTCTTGCAGACTTAAGAAGGTTTTCTTCTAGGAGTTCCCTCTATTCTTCTGCCTCTATATTTCTCTCTTAACAAGCATTCCTGGCCCTGGCGCACTCATAGCATGATGCTGCCACCGCGATGCCTCCCTGTTATTCCCAGGAGGTGTGGTGTTAGGCTTGCGCCAAGCATAGCCGGACCAAAATACTCTATTTGGGTCTCATCAGACCATATCATCTTCCATTTGGCTGCAGAGTCTCCCACATGCCTTTTCAGTTAGAACGCTAAAGGTGGCAAGGAGTTCCCTGGGGCAAGAGGCCGATTTTTTACATTTAGAGTGATATAAACCGAGGAAGAGAAGAAAATGAAAGGATGACAGGTCCTGTAAAAGTTTTGTTTTCTTTCATATTTGCCAGGCAGCACAAAACCCTGTTCTGTAAGCTCTCAGTGAGTCAGTCAGCCATGAGGCGGGCGGGGGGGGGGGGGG
>JACXGK010001355.1:44501-62712 GCA_016801125.1 Novumbra hubbsi | reverse complement strand
TACAGCATGGGTAAACGGACGGAGGCTTTGCTACTCGATACGTGCCACTTAGCAGGCACTCTTATCCAGAGCCACTTGCAGCCTGGCATATGTGCAGTGTGTGGCGGCCACCTTGACATCCACCTCCAGTCAGAGCTTTAGCCGGAGCATTTGTGCTGCGCTCACGTCCTAATCTCATCTCACACGCTTTTTATTTTTACGCCCAATTGGCTCAGTCGCCTCTTCCCTCGCAGTCCCCTGTCCGTCTTCTACCCTCCTCTATTGTCCAGAGGCCCCCCCTTATTTTTGCGCAATACAACCTGCGTCAAGGATTTCACCCCACAGGTGGCTATCGAACAGACTGGATCTCATAAACAACATACCGGATGCTCGAAGTAGCGCAACTAGTTTACACCATTGGTCTAAGGACTCTGGATGGCCTAGCGGATTTAAGTTTTCCATGTTATCTCCATTATCACACCTAAGGGCTTTTATTAAACACAGTATCTGTAAAAAGCACTGTGATGAATCGACGATACAGTACTGGCTTTCCTAAATTGTACGTCCAATTATTGGCTGATAAAATACGCGCCATGCAAAATTACATTTATTAGAACTTGAGGTAGATAAAACTGTAGATTAATCCCATGTCCTACACCTAAAGCGAGCCTTTGCCTCTTTTGATTTGGTTAAATGTCACCTTCCTAGGAGTATGTTTACGAAAGAGCCAAACACTACAGACTACGTTAGAAAAGGTGTTCCTTCATTTGGAAATGTTCGACCCGCTCAGTTTGAGGCGTGCCACATAGAAAATGCCCCCATCATGTCCGTTCGCCATGACACGTTTCAGTCCGTCCATCCACTCTGAACAGACGCCATCAAGGCAGAACGGGAGAAGAAACTAGACACCGAACTGTCCATATCAGATTGGGAGGATAAGTTTATTCATACCCGTTCAATCAATTCCAGACATTGCCGGGTACAGTTTTAGGTATTACACAGATTATACCATAGCCAAATCTAATTTCAGAGGAAATCCCTGATACCTTTCCTTTATGAAAGGAATGTAGATTTGCAGAGGGCACACAGCTTCACTGCTATGAACTCTAAACGGCACAGTTGACGGTCTGGAATATTCCTTGCGGGTGATTCTGTTGTTGTTTGCTGTTCCTTTTTCTTCTTTGGTTTTTGTGGCATTTCCACTCTGTGATGTACCATAATGAGGACGAATAAAAAGAGAGGCACCATGCAAGCGTTTCTGTTTACATGTTGTGCTTTAATACTTTAAGGGACTGTTTATGAATTACCATACTGTGATAATAAACCTCAAAAGCTATCTTGTTTATGGCCAAACAACATGGACACTTAATATGTATGATTCTTTCTCTGCACCCAAACTGTTGGAGATCACTAAGTAGTTAAATAATTCATTAAGTAAACTGGTGACACAATGGGCCTCAAGGGAGATCTTGAGGCTGTGGTTTTGCCATACCTACCTGGACCTCAGTACAACCAAAACTTAACGTGGTCATTAACTTCAGAGGAGAAAAACCTATCATTCTAGTGCTTTGAATTAACAATTCACTAAGCAAATGGAGGACTTGAAATTCTCAGGAATCACAAGTGACGTTTACAAAATGCAATCGAGAGAGAGAGACAATAGCGTTCAACATAACACATACACCCACTGTTTTACCCTTGAACTCTGGTTATAGCCATAGAGCTCAACCATTCATCTAGTCGAAATAGTTGTAGAATAGTAAAGAAATCACATAATCCTCAACATCGACATCCTGTAGTGCTACTACAACAGCATATTGCAGATATCCAAAAAGGAGATTCGATAGAATTGCAAATGCATTAGAGATGTTGTCCGAACACTGCGGGGACTGAGTGTGTGTGTTTATTTCTGTCTGTCTGCGTGTGTTCTCCGTTTGTGTTTCTGCGAGTGTGTTCCAAATCTGTCCTGGTAAACATTTGTCATTAACCCCATCATATGGCCTTGGCCTATCAAAACGCCTGAAACAGCGTGGTGTCGATCCATGGTGGGAGGTTCTGCAGTGCAAGTGTTGAACAGACACGCACAATGACGCCCGCTGACTGGTGCGCCCGCTGCCAAACACACACACACACACGCGCGCGCGCGCTCCAGGTTGGAAGCTCCATCGACCCGTAAAGACTCAGACAGCTCCTGAATCAACTTCATCAACGCGCAACGTTAAACTGCCTCAGCAGCGTAAACAGCTGAATATTCTGGGCATTCAAGGCAAATGTACTTTAAGATTTCACATTCATCAATTTCAGTTACTTCTAAGAAGCACAACGCTTCTTCGAGGCCTATAAGGACGAACACATTGTGTCCACTGCGATTCATTGGGAAAGTTAAGTCCCATCGTGCCCAGGGAGCAGGAAAGGGAAACAGCTATAATGCTAAAGCACTGTGGGACAACGACGTAAGTGCATCCACAAAAGCTGCACTAGTGATTTCCTAACTGCCGATGGCTAATTTAGTTAAGCGTGTACCAATACTGCATGGCGATCCCACCCACGTTTGGCAGGAGCCAGGAGTAATGAGTTTTTGAAAGGAGAGGATCCTGAAATCCACCGCCTCCGATCGTTCAAATGGAGTCACACAGAGTTTCTTCAGAACCAGGAGAAAAATTATTTGAAAGGCGCCTTTTCATCCCACTGAGTCCTTTACTCAGCGGGACGTCCCAAATAGTACGTCTCCACGGGGCCCCTGGGAAACTGCATTTGAGGGTCCACAGCTCCCATCTCCTCGGCGAAAGTCTGAATATGGTCACCTTCCTGACCAAGGTCCTTATTTCCCAGTTACTTTAGTTTGGTTCTAGGAAGAATATTGGTGGTATGTAACTTCTTCCATTTCACAATGATGGAGAACACTATGCTTCTGGATATTAAATGCTACAGCAATTTTACTTTAACGATCTTCAAATCAATGACTTGACACAATTATATCCCTGAGGTCTACTGAGAGTTCTTTGGATTTCATGGCTTAGATTTTGGTTTGATTTACTGTAAAGTGTGTGCTTTTCTATATCTTGTCTGATCAATTTAATTTGTCACAGGTAGGTTCCAATCAAGAGATCTCGAGGATGATCAAAGAACATTGGACGCATTTGAGTTTAACTTAAAGTGACATGGCATAAGTTCTGAAGTAATGTATATGAAATATTTCAGATTTTAGAGATTTTTTTGTATTATGGATTAGGAGATGAAACTGCATCAAACGCCAACCCTATTTTTACCCAGATAATCATGCTTTTTTTGGAAAGTCTCTGCTGATCTTGGAGAGTATCAGTGGATTTTATCAACAAAGACGTTAAGACTGGTCACAACTTGGGGCAAAGTTGTATTCCCACCCAAGCCAAATCAATATCTTTCCCGCAAAAAATTTGGCTGTGGATTTTCCCTCTAAAAACATTCCTCTTGCCATCACTCTGACACATTAATGTATGTTATTCACCAGCACAAAATATTTTCTTGTTGAACTGTTGCTTAATCTCACACTATTCTGTCGTGGCCTTGTCAGTAGTGTGATTGTATTAACATGTTCATAGTTAAGTTAATGTTAAATTTGTTCCAACATAATAAACAGTATAACCCTTTGTACACTAACGGGGGAGAACTGAAAAATCAACAAACAAAAAACAACTCTTCAATATGACAGTCAGTTACAGATGAAGATATTTCATGCACAAACTGTTCAATGGGAAAGGAATCATTGCATTCATGCTGAGTTCTGTAAAAAAAATTCACATATTCTAATAAAATATTTCAATACAAAATCATCTGATTAACCAACATTTGCAAAGGTCCAGAGATCACGTAAAAAGCGGTGCAATTGGTCTAATCATTATGGACGTTTTGGCATTTTCTGCAATTGTGGCATATTTCTATTACAGCACCCTGTCTCCTCTATCTTTCTTACTCTATCCTCTCACAAGAAAGGATAATTTGACCAAAACATTCCAGTTACATTTCCAAAATTCACCTTCATTTCTCCAAACGGTTGTAGAACCTACAACGGACAACCCTTTCCAGTTGGTCTTTGTCAGTGGGGGGTCCACGCCATTCTGACGAGGCACTATGTCAGACAGCCCCGTCGGTCTAGCACGCTCGCAGAGTCCACGAGATGAAGTGTGTTCAAGTGCAGACATTCCATTACCACCCGTGCCTACGGCATCAACATTGGGCCAAAAGTCAAAAGCAGAATCAAAGATTCCAAATTGTACCTTTGAACCTCCAGCAAGTTCAGCACTTAGACTTCGTCATCCTCCTTCAGGGCACCCATTTGATAATATATCCTGCTTTCGGTCATCGACACCCAATAAAATAAAAAGTGAATTCAAATGTTTGATTCTGAGGTGAATTGTCTAGTTCCAAAGCTGACTGAACATTTTAGATTTTGAAGAGAGTTGAAAATGAAAACATCGAACAGATCTGATTTGGAAGTGAACTGAAATAGCCTGGTTCTAAAGATCAGGCATTTGTGACACCTTGTTGCTCTATGACTTACTGACTGTGATGTTTAAGGACTAAGTGTCAGTGTTCTGGTGGTAATCCACAAGCAAGGGCCAAAATCAGTGATGCTCAGAGAACAGTGGGTCCCAAATGGCTCCCAATTCCCTATGCAGTTTAATACGTTTGAACAGGGGCCAAAAGAACTCGAGTCTAAAGCAAACCACTTTGGCCCAGGTCAAAACAACTGCACTATGAAGGATAAAGGAGGATGTCTTACTGTGATAGAGAAGGGAGAGTGAAGCATGTCTTTACAGCAGCTCGTAAGCCACAGAGCTGATGTGCTCAATCGATCCTGACGCTCGCTCAGGGCACCGGTTGTCTGTCTGTAAACCTGTCTGTCTGCCTGTCCATCTGCCTGTTTAGTGAAGCTCTCTTTAAATGTCTGTCTGAGCCGGGGGAATTTTCAAACTAAGCTTTCAGAGCATACGCTCTCGGTTTCTCTGCCCTTATTCCTTCTCTCTGTCTCGTACTGTCTCTCTCTGAGGCACTTTGAGGATTCTTGACATCGTGTGAACTGCCAGCTACATCCCCAGCACTGTATACGCACGCACGCACGCACGCACAAAACACGAGACACACCCGGACACCCAAACATACTGAGGTGTGGAAGCACACACAATCTCTCTTCGTTTCTCTCTCTCTCTCTGTTTCTTCTCTCCTCTAAGTCTGCCTCACATCTGCTATCATTCTCTCTGAGACGAGGTTTCTGTAGATGTAAACATTTGAACTTGAAGCAGTGCTCCCATCTCCCTCCTCAGCTCCAGACGAGGTTTGCAACAGAAAGTTCCGGTCGTCAGGGTTTTGCTGCACAGGCCCGTCTCAGACTGAAGCGTTCAGAAGATTCCGGGAGAAATACAGCCAGCGCCCGTGTGGCAGCTGCGTATCAAGGCCCCTTTAGAAAGAAGAAACTTCCCGCCGCTCCCAGGCTACATCCTAAAACGAGTATATCACACAGCGACACGCGAGCAAACTCGAAGCGCGCACACTTCCCATCTCCTGTGTGCCTGTCACAGGAAGTAACGGGAACTGGGAGAGACAGACGACAGTGTTCGCGTCTAAAGAGGGCCTGTCACGTTGTCCCCCTAAAGAGGGCCTGTCACGTTGTCCCCCTAAAGAGGGCCTGTCACGTTGTCCCCATTGGGCTCCGGGAACCCGCCACGCACCTGGTACTCTAAGACCAACCATAAATGCGATGCCCACGACGAAGCCGGGGTTGGGGGGGGGTGAAGACGGAATCCCCGCAGGCCGGTCGCGTGACAGATTTGACGATCGGGCCCTGAGGGCGGTAGCGGTTCTTTCGGAAACCTCACGTTGCTCGGCGAAAGGAAGCGGGTTTCACCCTCAAAAGCAATAACTTAGGGTAAAAGACAAAGAAGCGACTCCAGGGAGACAATGGCGTAGTCTATTCATTTGGGTCAGTGTATCGGAATTGATTTCATTCTCTCAGTCTGACGGACAATAACTGCCTCGAAAACAGGACTACTCATTGTTTCCAGGATTCAATTCCGAGGGTCATTTGCGAAACAATAACATGATTGAGTTTGGCCAGATGGATTCTGTATTAAATTTTCTGAGGCGGAGCTGGTCTCCAATGCCTGTGATCATACTATTACTTTCGGGTTTCCCTCTTTCTCTCTGTCTTATAAGTGTCCTGAACCGTCCTCCCCCGTCTGTCTCTCTCCCTTTCCACCTTCTCTCATCTGACTGTGTCTGACTGTTTCTATTTGTATTTATATTTCTGTCTCTCAACCTCCCTCCCTCTCCTTCTACTCCTCTCTCTACGTCTCATCCACCTCCCAGCCATCCGCCCCCTTGTCTCTTTCTCTCCCCCCACACTCTCTTGCTCCTTTTCTCTTTTCATCTCTCTCCCACTGTTTGTCTCTCTGTCTGTCTTTCTTTGATCTCGTCTTTCTCTGACTGAAACAACAATTACCGTAGTGTCAGTAATTAGATTACATAGCGGCACGGCGCGGCTGGGTACCTGCTGCTTTCAAACGGACTCATACCCATTAGGCCTATTCATCCATTCCACCGTAATAACCTGCCACAATTCAGGGTGGCGGGAGGATGGGGGGGGGGGGTCGGGGGCAGGGTCCTCCCTCATTGACTTGTCCAATCCCCTGCCGAAATAGCATACACACCGACGACGGGAGACCTCATTGGCCGTGTCACTAATTTAAATCGGCATCGCTTACGTTTTTTAAATATGAAATGATCAAATGCCTCAAATGATCAAATTTTCCCTCGCTAAGATCGCCGCGTGCCTTAACGTTCCCGGAGACGTGGGCTGCCGACGGGGGGAGCGGCACGTTCGGTGAGCGGCCTCCATGGTGACGGACGTCGGGCGGCAATGGAAGTGGCAAACGTGGATGAGGTTGACGGCTGCCAAGCGTGCCAGACGCAGCGATAATGATGACAAATTGAAAACCCAAATTGCGTCTGGACTCTCCATTAGCAGCCCACACATTAGGACCCCTAATACGAACACAGAGACAGAGTGAGACAGAGAGAGAGAGAGAGACACACAGAGGAGAGGAATGAGACGGGGACAGAGAAAGAGACAATTCTGCTGCTTTGCATATTAAAAATAAACAAAACATTTTTTTTTTTATGCAGAAAAAACAAGACTCATTTAAATAAAGATGAAGGCCATTCTCACCTGTGACCCCAGCTGAGTTAGATAATGGAGGCCGAAATGTGACATTCGGTCACAATTACCAAGACCCCCTTGAAGCAGCCTGAGGAATGCCTGCCGGTCCATGTTGCACCGGCCTCGCCAGAAACAAATAGACAACTTGATCTTAGCTTACTCATTATCAAAACAAAAGCAACGTTTCTTTTTAGCAGTATGAGGCATCTATGGTTCTTAAACAAGAATGATGGACCTGGCTTAACCTCTTCATCAGACCAGGTCACTCAGCATCGTAGCCTGACTACTAAGAGGCTTTACAAGACAAACGTTAGAAATTGTTTTACGGATCGTTCACCGTTGCTGTTTACCTCACTGGCCATTACATGGACGAAATGCACGTGTTTCGTTGAAACCATTGGCCTTTGCTGGTGCTTTTGGACCAGACAAACTACAATGCAAAGCTATATTCCTGATAAAATACCGTCTGACCACCAGTGGGGGCCAGCAACTCTTCTCCATTTGTCCTGGGCCTATGGGACTACATTTCCTTGTATCCTGTAAGGAAGGAAGGGAATACTAAATACAATTCATCCTTTGTTGAAAAAAGGAGCCAGTTAGGGTGGACAGACATTTCAAATACGTATTTCACTGCCGGATCTGACAGCTGAGCCAACTCATTTTTTTGTTGTTACAAGTCATCTAGTCACAGACAAAGGAGTTTGAAAGTGGATATTAGAATTACAGAAAGGTTCAGTTCCCTGTGGATCTAACTTGACATGATATCCTGCCCAATATGGTAACCGCACAATTTTACATTCAAGCAATGTCAAACGTAAGATCTTTGATAAACAACTTGTCCCCGGGTTTGATCATCTGAAGAACCCAGGCACCTTCAGGTGTGATCCTCTCTGCCGGCATACGGGAGCCTGCGTCGAGCCAGGAGGCCTTGGGGCCAGAACGCAAACAGGATTTTAATTGATTGATACCATTTTGTTCTGCGCAAGCAATCGATCCCTATCTTTCCAAACATTTGATATGAAAAAGAAAGCCTTAGGATTGAACCAATTGTCTCGTGATCAATGATTTATCCCGTCTTGGAGAGGGAACACATAATTCCAAGGAGAACTTAGAGTCTTAAAATTCACCTGGGATTCCCACGAATGATGATTCAGCCTCCACACTTCAAGTGGCCCCACTAAAGATAATTAAACTATCAAATAAACATCCCCATAGAGATTTCCTCAAAGAGCCAATAAAACGAGATGGCGTCCTAATGTCGGATTCAGGATTCCACTGGTGTTTTAGACCTGGCATTCCAGCATGCGCAAGTATTGATTTCTGATGCGATAACCCCCATTAGTTGTCTGGGTATGAGTGTCTTGTCTTAGCAGAAGATAAGTGCTTTGTGGCAACAAATCCCCCACCAAGTCCTTACCCATCTCATCAGGCCATCCGCAAACACACAAAAACCCTTACCATGTCACAGCGCTGTAGCATTGGTTTGATACACTATCAATCAATCAAATGTATTTTATTAAGTATTTTTTAGCACTTCTACGTATACCCAGCCTGAAACCCCAAAGAGCAAGAAATAACAAGAATTTGATGCACCGTGGCAAAAAAGGACATTCTGCCTCATCTAAACCGATATACCAGTCTACGATCTGCATTAAAAGAAAACACATGAATGACTAACTACCTAAAATAGCAGGTCCTACACTTGGTCCTACACCAAACTTGCCTCGGACATTGCTTGTGAGTCTGAACGGAACCGACTGAGTAAAACCGCCCGATGCCCGGCAACCGACTGGCCTCTGACCTCTGGAGCACCAACGACCACCGCAAGAGGACATGGAGCAGATGAGGTCATGGAGCGGATGAGGTCACGGAGCGGATGAGATCACGGAGCGGATGACATTAAAACTGACGGAGGAGGACCACATCCGTGCCCTAGGCACAGATGAAATCCAGATATCCGTGTACAGTTAATGGCAACACATTTCAGGAACGGTCCGAAATTGGAGAGAGAGAAAGAAATACAGAATGATAGAGACACGAAGTGAGAGAAAGACAGAGAAAGATGGGGACAGATAGGGACAGTTAGGAAGCAACGTATTCTAAACCTAATCCTGCATTCTTTCAAATGTTATATAACCATAATTGGTCAGTCTGTCGCAGATGACCCTCAATGCTCGCTGACAATGTTAAAAGCACCTTTCCGCAGATATGTCTCCCATAGTATTTGGAACTATATAAGAAAATTTAAGATACTGAGGCAAAATTCCGTTTGACAAGCAAAGGCGGCTTCTCTGACAAGGGGACTTAGCTCTCCTCACTGATCTCAGTAGAGATGCTAACAAATTGGACCATATGCACGCACACACTCACACGCACAAAGCTGGCACATTTTCAACACTGACACACTTGCAACGCACCCCATACATTCACACAGCTGTCACACACACCTAAACAGACACACACATGCTCAGCATTGTTACGTTCCACCACAACGTCGGATTGCCAGAAAAAGTCAAGGAAAATGGCATTGAACGGCCCAGTTAGATGGTATTTCATACTAACAGAGGCTGATCTAGGATCAACTCCGCCTGCCAGTAAAGTTAAAACCATAAACAACAGGTCAGTTTCTCCAACATATCGGCCTCAAACAATTCCATTGTTTGGTAAGGGTGTATTTTAGTAAGCTGCATAAAGGCAACAGAATTACAAATACCAAAAATGATCCATTTGACGCTTTAATGAGTTGACTCCGTTCATTTGTTCATTTCAGCACAGCCCATCCTTTTTTTTCCAATGACAGGCCTGTTTCCAAACACCGGAAGAAATGAGACAAATTTGTTCCGGATGAAAAGCCCCAAAAAAACTGAGTGTGGTTTCAAAACACACTCAGTTTTTAAAATCGTGTCACGCTTAAAAGAAAACACGTCGCCATTATGCGTACTGTTTACAATGCTAGTGGACAGTTGGTTGTAACGATGACACTGCAGGCCACACACGCCGGCTGGGGATATATCAGAGATGATAGCAGATAATCATTCCATTACACAGGCATGTCAAGACGAAACCCGTCTAATCGTATCACAAATTAAGGCCAAAATAGACTAGGGCGTGAGCTGTGCAGCAAAGCCCAGAGGGTGGTGACAACAAAAATAAGAGATGCATTGCGTTAGAGGGGCGTGACTTGAAATGATGAAGCCGGTGGTAACTGGGTGAAAGCCGGCTGTATTGGACCGTCGGTGTGGCAAAACGTCACAAGGAAGTCCTCCTTTTGCAAGAACAACCCTTATTCCTGATATATTTCCATACCGCACCCCTCAGGCCCTATCGGCAAATTATAAACTAGGTGTATTGAATGCTTGATGTAGATTGGCCAAAAGGGATGATACACCCCGGGCCTCAGTTTCTCAACGTACAGTACCTCTGACAGGTTGTTTTACTAACAACCCACCAACGTAGTGTCCCACTCCTACACACGAACACACGCAGTTACACGCACTTACACACACACACACACACACACACGCCATCGGAAACAATTATTTGATGGATGCGTCAATATCCTGTTGACCCAATAAACCTTAACCCAATATTACTTCCCTGTCATCGTCAGGGACAACCACGAAATTGCCTGCCAGTGACTATTAGATCACCCTCGAGTTGGTGATGATTATCACGGGGTATCGGGGGGAAATTGTGTTTTATTGGAGATTGGAGAGGGTGATTATGTTTCAATGTTAGAGTGTCACCATTATTTCTATTTACTTTGGGGATCCCAGAAGGCATTTGCCCGTTCAGGTCTCCACCGGCGTGGACGGTGAGTACATGAAGGGCATACAGCACGGGAGGACCCCAACCCCCCCCCGGAAGAGCGGGCGCTCACAGCACACGGAAAACACTCGACCCCCACAATGCACTCTAAATGATCATTTAGTTCTACTAAATAGCCCGGTGGAGGGACGGGAGGAACATTCCGAGACGCGCCGGGCACTTTATCAAAGCAAAGTGAGGATCCAGAACCATAATGTAGCGTGATCCAGGCAACGCCCGCCTTGCGCTTTAATAGAAACGGCGCTGTGGTGAATCAAATGATCCATTAAGGCCACACAGAGCCACTGGCTAGCGGTAATGTTCCTGATTATGGCTCGCATAAAAAGAGTCAATCTGGTTGAACGCGCTGGTTGGAATGGGATTCCTTGGTTTACATGTACAGTAACAAGGCTCAAGGGTATACCTCTGAGTAGAAATTGCAGCAATTGCAGAAGCGCTCTGAACGTAGCCGGAATTTATTATAAATCGAGCGAACAAGATCTCGGTGGATGTATCTCCACGGTGGCACTGTCACATCTCTCCTGACTCATGCGCACCGGGGCAAAGTCCGGGCGCAGTTCCACATTGAAACGTGTGCAAGCCCCACCCAAACACACGCAGAATCCAACCCACACTCACAGACAAGGGTGTCAGTGAGCAGGGCGTAGATGGGCTGATGGAGCCAGAGATGCTGTTTTCATCTTCGCTGCCTGATGCTGACTATCGAGAGGAAATGAAAGTACATTATCGTGTCTGCTTAGCCACTGCCTTTGTCTCTTCCTCTGCCTGTCTCCCTCCCTTTTTGTCCCCCTCGCTCACTCTGCCTGTCTCTCTTCCTTTCTGTCTCTCTCTCTCTCTTTCTCTCTGTCACTATCTCTATGTGTTTCTCTCTTTTTTGTCTCTGCATCTCTCTATGTCTCTGTGTCTCTCTCTCTGTCTCTGTGTGTCTCTCTCTCTGTCTTTGTGTGTCTCTCTCTCTGTCTCTGTGTGTGTCTCTCTCTCTGTGTCTCTCTCTCTGTGTCTCTCTCTCTGTCTCTGTGTGTCTCTCTCTCTGTGTCTCTCTCTATGTCTCTGTGTGTCTCTCTCTCTGTCTCTGTGTGTGTCTCTCTCTCTGTGTCTCTCTATATGTCTCTGTGTGTCTCTCTCAATCTCTGTGTGTCTCTCTCTCTGTGTCTTTCTCTATGTCTCTCTCAATCTCTCTGTGTCTCTCTCTGTGTCTCTCTCACGTTGGCCTGGGAGCAGAAAGGCGGTGATGCAGATTCCCATTCTTTCAACACACCACCACTGTCATGGCTGATAACAGCAGAGAAAAGAAAGAGAGAGAATGTGTTTGAGGAGATAAGACGATGTTTTGTTAGCCCAACATTCATGAATACTTATGAGTGACATTATGTGATGTGTGTGTGTGTGTTTGCGCGAGTGCATCTGAGGCTGTGTGTACATGACTGTAGACGCGCGTGTGAATCAAAGGGAGGACGCTGGAGATTACATGTCTCGGAGACGTCGTTTCTTAAAGCGCATCTTAGAGCAGGGCTAGGCAACCTGTTTCCTTTCCGTTTAGGCACCACACCTGATCAATTAAGTGAACAGATCAGTTGAAAGACAGCTGAAATGTCACACGTCCAGGTCTATCAGATTGGTTAGGTTCCAAACAAAAGCACATAAGACCACATATAAAACGTTGGACCCTCCAACTGTCCCAACATTATCATATTAACAAACTCCAGCCCCATGGAGGCCACACCCTGCTCCCTCAGTGAAGTCCTCCAATCACAGACCTGTCTGGGACTGCACGCGGAGGAGTACACCCAATCCAAACAAGAGAATAATGCCCTGCCACGCTGACAGACAGCGTTCAATGACTCTGAGCCAATGACACGATGGCCAACCGTGTTGTAGCCAGGCTCCACAGGCAGATAAATGGAGACGCTAGACAAGGACTAAAGCCAGGTTATGGCAACTATGTCTGTCTGGTACTGTATCTGTTTTGGTATCTGTTACTGTATCTGTTACTGTATCTGGAACTGTATCTGGAACTGTATGTGATATGTGGTCAAGCATGCAGGCCAGGACACACCTAATAAATAGCATTGTTTCCTATCGGAAGAAACGCTGACACTTTACATACAGGTCTACTTCTTAAGAGGGCAAAAGAAGGCTTATAAGGAACCTTCAATTCAGGTATCAGGTAGATGATTCTGGTATTCTGAACCAGAAAGAGAAGGGTTCTTTTTTGCAGACCAAAGATGACTTGTCATAATGTACAACCCGTTGATTTAGTCACTCACATGTTTTTTTTTACGTATTTCCCTTTGCAAGATTATTCTCATTTCAGGTATGCATTGACAGCATTGAATGTTAGAGGATTCTTACAGACTATTACAGAACAACCAACTGTCTTTCTTCCCTTCATGTTTTTTTTAGGATTAACTGGGAATTTGACACTTAAGGTTTGACTAGAAAGGAGGAATAAACGAGTTAAAGAACAAAATACATTATGTCAAACAGGAAGCAACACTAAAGCAGCAATTACAAAGCATATGATTAAATATAGAACATATAAGGACACAGGCAGCGAGCAAACACAAGATAAATATTCTAACTGACATTTCAACTGACCTACTTTGTTTCAATCTTTCTTTAAAAGCATGTTAGACACTGACCAGAGTCGAGCATTTTATTTCAAAAATGGCATCTTAATTCTAGTCTTCAGAATGTGCACCTGTAGTGAGTGAACAAAACAATGACACAATGTTTTGATTTCTTCTCCCAAATAAAGACATTTAATAATCATCAACCGTTTTTGTCATATCAGCACTTCATTAATCGACCAAAGGACATGGCCCAAAGTGATGTTCTGTTGAATAACCTTGTAAATGTCTATATGTCTATATCATTGACCTGTATGGACGCAAAGAAAGCAGAAAAACACTTTGCATACAATAACAATGAAGAAAACTCCAAACAGAATTTGTCGTTGGATAATATTGCAGTCTTACAACAATCTTACAAACACATTGCATAGAATCTGTATGAAAATATATCTTTGTTTGTCATTTAAAATGGGTGTGTATTTATGTACATGTGGAGATTAATAAATATTGATTTATTAAAAATAAAAATAAAACAATGTGTCCACGTAATACTTACACAACATTTGTCTGCTTTTAAGTTGTTCTATACCACGGTGAAAGAATAGTTAAATGTTAAAACCACAAACTCTCACCAGTTCCCTCAGTTTTAATGGAGACTCAAAAGAGGCAGGGAATGTGAATACAACCAGACGCAACTCGTCAACATGGCACCCCACTTGACTTTACGTTTACTGCCGCTGTGAAAAGTCAGTAAAATTATCTAGAAACGCCAAGTGAAATGCCAAGTTGCGATTCGGGTTTGGTTTTAATCGCCACCCAACTCACTTCATACGGTTTCTTTTTTTTTGGAGGACAACCTGACATGACTGAACTGGAAAGTACTGTATGTTAGGTTATGTTTTAGACAGACAGGCGTTGGATTGCTTCGACCAATGGTGGAGTGCCATCTCGTCTGCTGTGCTGTCAGGGATCAGAGCATATGGGGAGATTAACTGCTGTGCTGGCCCTAGCATTTGGGGGCCTTATGCAAAATTGTATTTGGGGCCCCATCTCTCATATGCGGTCTGGGGCCGAAGCAACCGCTTCGGTCTATAACTTGACTCTGACTTCAAACTGCATTTTATACAAACAGGAACTCTGCTTTAGGAGTGTCAGTGGGTAGTGTTAGGGTAACATTTTTATATCTTCTAAATACGAGTAGCGCTCAATAAAATCCAAATTCCAAAAGGTGTATATTTGTTTTTGTCTAACATTTGTTCTGATGGACAAGGAGAAAGATTACAAAATTACTTTTAGGTATATTTTAGGAAACTCATAGAACAGGATTTCAGATGCAGGGATATTGAACCTCAAAATGTAAAACTACACATGACTATAGCACTTAAAATGAAAAAGTAGAAACATTAGAGCATTCTCAGATTCGGGGGGGCATTTTAAAAGAACAAAATTGTTTTATTTTTTCATTTTATTGGTATTTTTATATACATGGCATAATGTTGTGCTTTTTTTCATATCAAGAAACATCAGAGAGAAAAATTCAAACTGTACTCGAAGTCTGTATAGAGATTTCTACAGGGCTTACATCCCTAAAGCAGTTTGTTTTCCAGTGAGTTAGTGATGGTCCACTGAAGATGATGACAATGTTGGAGGTGGTGTGCTTTACCAACAAAAGCAAAGGCACCTGTGTATCGCTTTGTTAGAAAAACAGACGTGGCCCAAATCTGACCAGCGCAACGTCCCGTTTTCAAGTTCGTCTCGGCGGCTCGACTCTCATTCCCCATCTGAGAACAATAGAAAAATAGAGGGGGAAAAAAAGAGGACAAAAAAACAACATCAAGTTTTTTGTTCCATTTAAAGTTTTGGAAGAACCGGGGCTTTTTTCCCAAGCCGTATTTTTTGAGGAATTCCAGATGGTTTTCTCTTAGTTCAGGAGGACCGAGGGAACAGAGAGAGTACAGAATGACAAAGACCCAGAGAAAAAGAGACCGAAAGTGTAATACGATGACAAGACGGTAAAGAGAGAGATAAAAGAGAAAGAAAAACGACAAGGTTGCTGCAGAAAGAGAGCGAGAAAAAAAAAAAAAAAACGGAAAAGACGTGATGAATTCCTCCCGAAGAAAGTGCATCTGTTGATAGACGGGGAACAGGGGTGGATGGAGATCAAGGTCCGGAGTCCCGGGATCCCAGCCTGGGATCCTGAAGAGGGGAAGGCCTTTCTGGTGTTCAGCGGTCGTCTGCCTCCACCCTCTCTCAGCTCCACAGACACACGTTGCTGGTGGCCTGGCAGGTGGAGCCCTTCTCGGCGGGGGACAGGTAAAGCTTGCCACTGGGGCACGCGCACAGCTCGTACACAGTCTGTTTGGGGTACGTGGTGCCGGGGGCGCCGTGCAGCGGGTCGGCCGCCGTCCCCCGGGGAAGGCCGCCCAGGCGGACCGTGCTGGCGTCTAAAAAGATCTGGGGTGAATAAAAGAAGGAAAGGGAATCGGAGGGTTAGATAGTAGACAGGAAGGAGACAGGCAGAGTGACAGGTGGAAAGAATGGAAACTCGCTTCGTCTTCTACTGGCTGCTGGCATGAACCGGCGTGGTTATTCGGGTCACTTCCGTGGTCAGTTCCGGGTTTCTCTGCTCGATATTCACTTCCAACCTTGGGCTAATCAAGGCATAGCAGACGCCATCATTCCACTACATGATACAGCAGAACTACTGTGAGCAGAGTGGTATTTGGCCGGGATAAATCACATGTACAGTAGGGGCTGTCCTTAGGCAAGAATGTTATTGTATGAGTCGGGTGACTATTTCTTCTGTATTTCACGCTATGCGGTATGCAGAACTTCACCACGAACTTTTCCATGAAATAGTATCATGTTTTGTTGCATGCCTTGCAGATACAGTAAAGCTGGAGGAAAAACCAATCGGTCTGGAGAACTATATTTATGGAGAAAAATGGAGGTAGAATAAAAGAGATCCAAATGACTGCATCACAATACCATGAAAAAAACCATTCCTAATGATTGTCCTGCCATGAATTCAACCTCCTCATATGTGCGAATCGACCTCCCCAACTGTCAGGAGCAGAAACACCTGTGTTGCAGCAGTCACTGGCAAAGGCGTCTCCTCTCAGCGAGTAATGAGCGACGCGCAAATCATGCAGTACACTTCATTAGGGGCGCTTTCATTAAGAGTGTGTATCGTTTATGAAGTGTCACACACACCGCTAAGGATGTAATGGAGGAGCAAAAGGCAGAATGAGAGAGGAGAGAAAGAGAGAGAGAAAGAGAGAGCGAGAGAGAGGGAGATACGGAGCAGAGATTTTTATTCAAAGCTTGGTGCTCCTCGCTGCAAATTGAAACCTGCAGCGAGGAACTCATTACAACCCGTCTTATTTATTGACAGATATATCTTTATTTATATATTTGTTTTAGGCTTGTCAAAATTAAGAGTTTAATAATGCGCAAATGCCGGAGTGATGTGTATTTGTGTGTTTTTGTATGTGTGAAAGTGATAGTCAGTCTGTTTTTTATTCTCCTACTGATATATAGATACGAGGACATAAGCCTACTTAAAGACTGGGAGGCTAATTAGCTAACTGCATGTTACAATGACTCAGTGTGGCTTATGTTCAAAATGCTAATAAATACTGTAGTTTATTGCAGTAGATTAATTTGTTTTGGCATCCCTTCCAAGCAACACATAGAACGACTGAAACCAAATGCATTGTAGATATGGAAACATTTTCCTTTAGGGAATAACTCCTGAATTTTGAGTGAAGGACTGCAATATTTCTTTTTCTTTTTACACCGCCCGAATGTCTTTATTAATGTAACCATAAACTAACAAGAGCCTTGTGTAGCACGCTGCCCTGTAATCTGTCACTGCATTTAGCCGCCATCACTCATTTCATCTACCTCATTTTGATAATCAGGTTGAAGGCAGAGTAGAAGAGTAAATAAAGAACGTGCAGGAAGCAAGAGTGAGTTCTGTCGCAGAAACACCAGAAAGAGAGAAATAGGGGATAGAAAAGACAGAGAGAGGCCTGTAGAGGATAGAAAAGACAGAGAGAGGCCTGTATAGGTTTGAATATAGAGAGAGAGGCCTGTAGATGATAGACAAGAAGAGGGGCCTGTATAGGTTTGACTATAGAGAGAGTGGCCTGTAGAGGATAGACAAGACAGAGAGAGGCCTGTAGAGGATAGACAAGAGAGAAAGGCCAGTAGAGGATTGACTACAGAGAGAGGCCTGTAGAGGATTTACTATAGAGAGAGAGGCCTGTAGAGAATAGACTAGTGAGAGAGAGGCCTGTAGAGAATAGACTAGTGAGAGAGAGGCCTGTAGAGAATAGACTAGAGAGAGCAATGCAGAGAAAGAGAGAGATAATTAGAGAATTGAGAGCCATGGAGAGAAAACAAGAGGTAGAGAGAGAGTGAGAGACATGGTTCACTGGAACCACGATGGAGAGCCGCTGGAGACCAGTATTCAGAGAATGAAAGAGAGAGAGAGGAAGCCATATTTATATATATATAAACGCAGGCCACCGCAAACCAATTAGTGTAAGTAATGGAGCCTGGGTGAGCTGACAGGGCATATTTCCACCAGCGTAAACATAAACAAGAGCCCAGGCACCCCCCCCCCCCCCCC
>JACXGK010001355.1:24898-38825 GCA_016801125.1 Novumbra hubbsi | reverse complement strand
TCCACGCGTGGGCGCCTTTAACGATCGACGCAGGTAGAATACTGAAAACATGCGTGACAATTAAACAGGTACGTCGTACAGAAACAAGATGTGGCGATGCTGCATGAGTGAGACTTTAAAATAAAAATAAAAAGGTTTTAACTTTTCTAAACGTGTTACACAGGTCTAGGGGAGAAGAATCTGCATCGATTGAACGGTGAAGAAGGGGAGGCATGAAGAAACACACACCCTCAACACACACACACACACACACACACCCTCGCACACATTCTCCACACAGACAGGAGCCCGGATGAGAAAGCTCCCTGTAGACCGAGTGGTCATCTGCTCCACTGGTCCATCAGGTTAGCTGGTGAAACAGACTTTGGATAATTAACGACCTGACAGAAATGAATATATTGACTTAACGATCCCCCGCTCCTATTTCTCCGCAAAGCCCCTCAAAGCCCCTTTCTCATTCAGTCAGAATATCATACAATATCTATGAATAGCCTTGGTACTGTCAGCCTTTTGAATAGAGGAATTCAATCAAGCCATTGATTTTCTGCTGCTTCTCCAACCGCCGGTTTGCCCAGCGTTTCGGAGACAAAAAAAATTGAAATAAAGTTTCCATCCGTCCAGACAGCAGGTGGGTATTTTTCATATGAAAAGATAACAGACTCAAAGACTGGAGCTCTTATCAGTCCATTATCCCCCGGGAGCCAACTTCCTGCCTTCCCGCGTTCCTTCGTGCCAAACGAGGAGATCGTCTTTGACCTTCAACGCTGCGAGAGGATCGTTTTGCGCCAGGCCGACAAATTTCTCATAGCGCGTCGGAGATAAGCGGCGAGGGAGCGCGTCAACACGTGTTATCGTCTTAATTCGTCAAACTTCTACGGCCCGGGGGGGGGGGGGGTATAATGCTCTGAAAGTGGCGCAGCGTCGGAGCTGCTGTGAAATGGATTTCTAGGACGGGGCAACGGTGAACTGGCACGACGGCCAACTTCCCCCATTGCGTTCCCAATCAGAAGGGGAGTTTATGGTTTCCAGGCGCGTATCGCTTGACATTCACCTTGGCCTTTTCTCCTTTAATGGCCCCGACGTTGTATCGCCATATCACTGTTCGAGATCTGAACCCATGACCTTTTCAGTCAAAAGCCCCCACCCCTCCCTCCCTGTTCTACGCTGCCAGGTCCTAGCAACATACATTCTTTTAAAGTTTTTTTAAGTGTCAGAAGTGGCTGAATGTTGCAGAGGCGTCGTCTTGCACGTAGAGCAAAGTGACATCGGGCAAGAGAAGTGGCGGGAAACGTTTTCAAGCCTCTTAGACTCCTGTGAGGTACTTTTTAGGTCCCCATTTCTAAGATCACATCCCATGATTGTGTTGGCCCATGAATTTCCCTGAGTGATGCAGAGAAGAGAATCTTCAACGGTTTTAAAAGTGATAAACCCAGTCAGAGAGAGCGGAATGGTGGATGACAATGACTGATGAGCAAGGTGGGTGGGTGGGGGGGGTTCTCACAAAACGTCAATTAATTCAATCTAAAGCTGGCCAGGTGCCAAATAATGTATCCATGTGTATATGCGTGTATGCCGGTGTGTCCACAAGGAACAATGAAGGTGTGCTGAAAGTGTTTTCAGTCCGCATGTTAAGTCACAGTGAGCTTTCTTCTAATCAGCGGTGTCTACATGATGACCCATCGCCAGCGCGTTCCCAGAAATCCTTGGTTAGGGTCACCAAAAAAACAAAAAACATATTTAGGTCTCGTCCGTGTGCGAAAACAACAAGACACTGGGAAGAATGTAAAGCAATTTCATGGCTCCATGCGTCCCATCTGTGATAATTTAATCAATAGTGAGACGACTGGTGTCCGTCCATCTTTTCCGTCCTTGGTTTCCGCCAGGGCCACTGGTGTGACACACCCGACGGATGGGCGTCAGTTATGGCACCACACCACCAACCTCTTTCAGCTGTCTTGATATGGACACCACACCACTCATCCTCATTCAGCTGTCTTAATATGGACACCACACCACCAACCTTATTCAGCTGTCTTGATATGGATACCACATTACTCATCCTCATTCAGCTGTCTTAATATGGATACCACATTACTCATCCTCATTCAGCTGTCTTAATATGGATACCACATTATTCATCCTCATTCAGCTGTCTTAATATGGACACCCCACCACTCAATTTGGTTCAGCTGCCTAAATGTGGACACCACATCACCCATCCTCATTCAACTGTCCTAATATGGATACCACACCACTCATCCTCATTCAGCTCTCCTAATATGGACACCACACCACTCATCCTCATTCAGCGGTCTTAATATGGACACCACACCACTCAACCACATTCAGCTGTCCTAAGATGGACACCACACCACTCAACCACATTCAACTGTCCTAATATGGATACCACACCACTCATCCTCATTCAGCTCTCCTAATATGGACACCACACCACTCATCCTCATTCAGCTGTCTTAATATGGACACCACACCACTCAACCACATTCAGCTGTCCTAAGTTGGACACCACACCACTCAACCACATTCAACTGTCCTAATATGGATACCCTACCAGCTCTCTTAAAATGGATACCACATCACTTATTCTCAAACAACTGTCCTAATGTGGACACCACACCACTCTACCTCATTCAGCTATCCTCATATGGATGCCTCAAGTTCCACCCACGTAAACCCCAGTTTACCGCTGTCATCCCATATTCTTCTATTTCCAAGTTTGTGAGCTCTTTAAAAACTAACACTCATCAAAATCTGTTATTTAAGCCTACTTTCATCACTTGCTATCATTAGGCTTATACCAAAAATAAGATGATTACATCTCCTAAAGGTGCTGGTTCAGTAGTCTAAAATTAGATGAAAGCTACATGGGGTTTTGCATATGAATCAATTAATGACTAACTTGTTTTTTCTCAGAACCAAACAGCTTGCAGAAGCAATTCAATTGTACTATTTCTCCGGAAAAATTTTAAGAATCTTTTAGTGACAAATCTTTGTCCTAAATACCAGAGAAAATAGACTGTGAGTGGGTATAGGCGGATGTTGCAACTATGCCAGGTTTATTAAATAGGCTAAATCTGTTGAGAAGTCATGTCATTTAGTCAGGTATAACCCACACATTTAACTGAGGCCCAAGCATTACTCTGAAGGCATAGGGAAATGCAGACACGCCCTTCATCTGTGATGAGCTTTGAAATTCAACTCAGCGTTTTGTATACTTCAACTGTATTTTGGATTGGGGGTAAAAAGAGTTAAGAGGAAATGTGGCTTTAACCCAAATTCTTACAAACTGAGCTTGAGGGAATCTTTTGTCCAGCCCCGTGACACCCTCTGAGAGGACCATATGCTGACTCATACGCCTGCTAGAAGACAGGATGCTGCTGTTCCTCTGACTAAAATGCCTGTCAGGTAGTCTAAAAATGCTGAAGAAACTCTCCCCTGCGATAAGCTGAAATAGAGAAAGAAGGATGAGGAATAGAGAAGAACGATTCGAATGAGGTAAAGAAGTGATGACTGTTCCTGGAGAGTGACAGTAACGATGATTGATTTTTTGGTGGTTATGTGACATTTTAAAAAGACAAAGGAGAAGAAAGAGAGAACAAGAGATAGATGAAGAAAGAAGGAACTTCACTATGTGATATGAGGACCATTCTACAGATGACAGGAAAAGGAACTTTACAACGTGATATGTGGTATGAAGACCGTTTTACAGATGATAGGAGAAGGAACTTTACAATGTGATATGAAGACGTTCTACAGATGACAGGAGAAGGTACTTTACAATGTGATATGAAGACCATTCTACAGATGACAGAAGGAACTTTACAATGTGATATGAAGACGTTCTACAGATGACAGGAGAAGGTACTTTACAATGTGATGTAAAGACCATTCTACCGATGACAGAAGGAACTTTACAATGTGATATGAAGACGTTCTACAGATGACAGGAGAAGGTACTTTACAATAAGATATGAAGACCGTTTTACGGATGACAGGAGAAGGTACTTTACAATGTGATATGAAGACGTTCTACAGATGACAGAAGAAGGTACTGCCACATTGTACATTTTCCTCTCATCATTATTATGTGAACTACATACACAGTTTTATACTGGTTTGCATATAGGTCTACATACTGGTCTATGTACTGTTTTTTTATTTTCTTCATACAGGTCTATTATTTGGTCTTTGTACTGGTTCACGTACTAGCCCTTATAATGGTCTACATATGGGTCTATAAATTGGTCTGTATACTGGTCTGCATGCTAGTTTACATATGCTTCGAAAGACGGTTCACTGGGTAGGTATACAGTATTTCACAAATGTGAGTACACCTCTCACATTTTTGTAAATATTTGATTATATCTTTTCATGTGACAACACTGAAGACATAACACTTTGCTACAATGTAAAGTAGTGAGTATACAGCTTGTATAACAGTGTACATTTGCTGTCCCCTCACAATAACTCAAGACACAGCCATTAATGTCTACACCGCTGGCAATAAAAGTGAGTACACCCCTAAGTGAAAATGTCAGAATTGGGCCCAAACACTCACCAGAGCTTCACAGGTTGCCACTGGAGTCCTCTTACACTCTACACACGACATCACAGAGCTGGTGGATGTTAGAGACTTTGTGCTCCTTCACCTTTTGTTTGAGGATACCCCACAGATGCTAAATAGGCATGCTTGGCCAGTCCATCACATTTACCCTCAGCTTCTTTAGCAAGGCAGTGGTCTCCTTGGAGGTGTGTTTGGGGTCGGTAGCATGTTGGAATACTGCCAAGCGGCACAGTCTCCGAAAGGGAGGAGATCATGCTCTGCTTCAATGTGTCACAGTACATGTTGGCATACATGGTTCCCACAATGAACTGTAGCTCCCCAGTGCCGGCAGCACTCATGCAGCCCCGGACCATGACACTCCCACCACCATGCTGGACTGTAGACAAGACACGCGTCTTTGTACGCCTCACCTGCCGCCACACACGCTTGACACCATCTGAACCACATACGTTTATCTTGGTCTCGTCAGACCACAGGACATGGTTCCAGTAATCCATGTCCTTAGTCTGCTTGTCTTCAGCAAACTGTTTGAGGGCTTTCTTGTGCATCATCTTGAGAAGAGGCTTCCTTCTGGGACAACAGTCATGCAGACCGATTTGATGCAGTGTGCAGCGTATGGTCAGAGCACTGACAGGGTGAACCCCCCCCCCCCCACCCCTTCAACCTCTGCAGCAATGCTGGCAGCACTCATACATCTGTTTCCCAATGCCAACCTCTGGATATGACGGTGAGCATGTGCACTCAACTTCTTTGTTTGACCATGGCAAGGCCTGTTCTGAGTGGACCCTGTCCTGTTAAACCGCTGTATGAGTGGGTCTTGGCAATCTTCTTATAGCCTAGGCCATCTTCACGTAGAGCAACAATTCTTTTCTTCAGATCCTCAGAGAGTTCTTTGCCATGTTGAACATCCAGTGACCAGTATGAGTGTGAGAGCTATGACACCAAATTGAACACACCAGCTCCACATTCACACCTGAGACCTTGTAACACTAACGAGTCACATGACACCGGGGAGGGAAAATTGCTAATTTGCCCAATTCTGACATTTTCACTTACTGGTGTACTCACTTTGTTGCCAGTGGTGTAGACATTAATGGCTGTGTGTTGAGTTATTGTAAGGGGATAGCAAATTTACACTGTTATACAACCTGTACACTCACTACTTTACATTGTATATTATACATGACGTCTTCAGTGTTGTCACATGAAAAAATATAATCAAATATTTACAAATATTTGAGGAGTGTACTCAATTTCCTGAGATACTGTAAGTCTATTTAGCGGTCAATATACTAATCTATATGTTAGTTCAAATACTGGTCTACTTACTAGTCTAGTCTTTAAGACAATAGGCTGGTCTACTTAAAGGGTCTACATACTGGTCTATATACAGTTTTACTTACTAGTCTATTATTTGAGTCAATTGAATGGTCTACAATAAAGGGTCTACATACTGGTCTGTATACATGTCTACATACAAGTGTAGTCTTTGAGACAAGAGACTGGTCTAAATACTGGGTCACCGCCTTAGTCCGAAGTGGCCCTCTGCCCATCTAGTCTATTTCACCCCATTTTTCCTCATATCCTTCCTTACATCCTTCCCTTGTTTCCTTTGAGGATGACAGAAATGGCACATAATGTGTGAGATGCTGCTAGATACATTTATGCAGGTTTTACGATAAATCACTGGCTTTGGCCGTAGATGGCATCCTCTCAATCTGGGGACTGTTCAGCCTGCCATACTAACCAGAAGAGCAGATCTAAATGTTCAGAAGATCATTCCAACAAACGAAAGTAAAAAAGATCAGAATTGTTTTGCCTGTGTTGTAGATACACCCTCAGCCTAGCAACTAATTTGAGATCCACAGACCCAGGTGTTGCCAGGTAATTTTTATAAAGACCTTAAAAATCTGGTGAGTTTTTTACATGGGGGGGGGGGTGTATAGGGAGCATGTCTAAAGACAATAATTACATTTTGGTAAGAACTAAAAGGAAGTGGGGTACGGCTAATCTGCCTGGGCTGGCTGTGCTCCATGACATCACTTCCCTCCTCGAAGGCTGCTGATCTCCCAAATGAGCTTTATTTAGATTGAGCTTTTTTTTTTCACAGTCAGGCAGACGGTATCAAAATGCCTCATCTCCGCAGGTCCAGAACGGTCACATCTGAGCCGTTCAGAGTTCAGTAGCCGTTGAGGCAGCGTGGTCTTGGTAAGTACTGCTTGGGCGATGAAATAAGAGTTGGAGGAATACCAGGCTATTTCTGTGCTGTTACTTTTTGAACAGGGCTACTATGAGAACGCTCACAAGGTTGTTTAAGTTTAAGAAGCACTGAGAAACATACAAATAGAAAACGCACACAAACACACAGACAGACACACGCGCACACACACACAGACACACAAACGCATGTACCAAAAACAACAAATTACCCATGACAAACACTGTGCTTCATTTACCACAGCTTGCTCCAACACATGCTTGAGGAGACATGCTTGGAAAACTCCCAGCTGGCAACACATGTTGTGGGAATCCATTTATCTAGGGAGAATGGACACATACTGTATAAATTGACCAGTTTAGAACACAGTCTGCTTCGCACGCCTACAAACACCACTTGCCAGGGGAAGGAATCCTTTACAGGAGGATAACTCTGATGACTAAGCTACGAATGGAGTTTGGCCATAGATACAGATCTGGGATCAGTTTACTCTCTCCACATTCTAGCCTTGAAGGGATTCTTTGGAGGGATTTCCGGCTGTTAATCTACTTCCCAAAAGCCAGCTAAACAGGAGCCATTTCTAAGTCTTGGCATACAGCATGAATGAAGATATAGCAGTAGGGTCTCAAACCAAAGCTAATTAACGGTAGTTAGCAAGCGAGCTGACTCTAATCTGCTCAAAACACATACTCTGGGACATTAGATTATTGTATTTTCTTTCCCAAAATCCCAACACATTATCTTAAAACATTATCTAACGTATCAGGTTTCTGATCAGGCATCCAACCCATGCTGCAGCAGTACATGTGCCCTGGAGGCAGCGGCTTACAACGCCACACCACCCAAAGGACATGACTTTCCTATGGTGATGATCTATGCTACACCGCAGTAATGCATTTATAGTATATTGTCTGGGCTGCCTGCAGATCCATCAAAAACACGGGTAGGTGAGCGAGAGGATCTCACCCAACTCTCCATCTGCTATAAGAGGCCCGGGGGTCCCATCTGCTATAAAAACCAACATGTCAGCACCAAGCCAAAAGAGTAGCATGACCTCTGGGTGGGTTCACGATGACACACACAGGCAGACACACATAAAAAGAAACGCAGAGACACACACACACACACACAGACAGCAGACACACGTAAAAAACATGCATTATTTATTGGCAGATCCCAGTCCCCATGACTGCAATACCTGTTTCAGTGTAACTAATTGAATCAGTGATCAAAGAGGCTAGTAAGGAAACAAAGAACGTCCTTGTTCCTCAATGTGCCATTAAAATTGACTGATAATGAAAAAGAGTCTCCATGGTTTTCTCCCCATAAAATAACCCATATGGTCGTTCCTGTACACAAGTCACATAGTAAAGAAGACAGCATCGGAGGGGTTGACCTTAATCAAGGATTTTTCGAGAGTCCCCGCCCACATCCCCTGATCTTGACAAGGGTGAATCGTTAAATCTTCCCTCAGAACCAAAACTCGGGGTAACATCTTCTTCAGTAACATGCACTCCACTGTGATTGGCTTCAGGGGTTGAGTGGGAGGTGTCCTTGCGTCTTGGCGGTACTGGAGTTTTGAGGGGCTCCCCTGTGCAGGGTGTAAGGATGAGCGATATGATATCAACCGGGCCTCTTCCTCTGTAGTTCGGTCGCGGAGTCTGGACGTCTGAACTCCACACCTGCTTCACAAGTCACACCATGGCCTATGCCCTATGGAGTACATTACTTTGAAATAAGGTTCAATGCGCTCTGGCCAGACAATGCGTACTGAGCATAGGCCGATAATTGGGACACAGGCTTTTTGTCAATTTCCAACAGCTTAATCAATGCTCATCTCATTATAGAGTTAGATGGATTGTCTGATTCCAGAAGGCGAGCTCTATGCTCAGACTTCTGACTCCCTCATTTAAAATGTGTCTCTTTTCTTTACATTCTTACCTTTCTCGATCATTCTCTCTTTTATCTTCTACGTTCCCTCATTGTCAATGTCCTTCGCTCTCCTTGTTTTTCTCATCCTTTGCTTTCCCTGAAGAGCTAGAATATTCTGCACTATTCCATATCTTACTCTCACGCTTCAACCCACTAGCTGTCAGTCTGTCTCTCTCTCTCTGTCTGTCTGTCTCTCTTTCCCTCCATATGTCTTCAGTCTGTGGAAACTGGCATAGCTCAGGTAACGCACTGGGAACGACAACATCAAACGACAACAAAACAAAAAGAACGCCAACGCAATTATCCTCTTGTTAGTTGGGGGGCGCATCAGAGGCGAGGGCCCTGGGCCAACTGTGGCACGTGTGGAGCGAAGTCCATGACAACATCCTCAAAGGGTCGCAGGCAGAGCAAAAGATGGAAGGAGTCCAATAAGGACAAAGAAAACAAATGCTAATCAGGATTGAGTACAGGATGGAAAAAGGTGATCAACAGCCGCTGGTCTCAACAATATGTGTATTCCACATTGAACCCTATTCACAATCAATCAAACTTGTTTTGACCATATTAGCCCTGTGAAACAGTGCATGCGAGAGGCACATCTGAGGCAATACAGGCAGATATCAGACAATGAAGACACAAACTACATAGACACAAACTACATAGACAAAACAACTGAAACAAAATAGACAAAAGAACACAAACTACATAGACAAAAACCCAAATCAACACTCCCCTCAATGTAGTTTGATATTACATAGTTCTTTTTGGTGGTAGATTGTGAGCTAATGTATTTATTCAAACTAGAGCCCCATTTACTCCTATTAACCTCTTGCAAGAGAGCTCTCCACGGTCCATTGTCAATGAACAGGTAATGTCACATTGAATGGCTCCAACTGAGTTTTCAATCTACCCAAAGTATCTCTGCTGTTATTCTGCAGTCAAGAAAAAGTAAGATGTTACATTTACATTTTAGTCACGTAGCAAACACTCTTATCCAGCTCCTTCTCCGTCCACCAACCACTTGATGTGGTTCTTCTTTACCAGCTTTCTTTATGTTATAATGGACGCACCCAACTCGGCACTTAGTGTCTGATGATCACCAGGAAGATGGACACAGTCTCTAAATAGTTTATTGTCACAACAAAGAGAAAGTTCTCTTCTGTCTTTGCTATGTACCCTCGTTTGGGAATGTACAACTCTCATTTTGATAGAGTTATACCATTGGTGGAGAATGTACAACTTTCTCTTGGACAGAGTAGTATCCTCGGTTGGGAAGGTACACCTCTCTTTGTACATTGTAATATGTTATCCCCCCACACACACACACATACACACACACACACACACTCAACATTGCTAGGTGATGTTATTTGGGGCATATCATTGTGGGAAAGAGTAACACCATGTCTGGTAAACCGTAACAGATTCCATTAGCCTCAAAGACTCCATCCAGTCATTACATGTTTCATTTACTTTAACTGCAAAATCTAGCAAGGGAAAGGGTGGATGTGAAGGAGAGAGCGGGCAAGGGATCCAAAGGGGGAGGAGTCGAGTTGGGGCAAACAACAAAGAAGTGGACATGATCCCCCTCTAAAAAAAGGGAAAGGTCCTCCTCCGGCCAATTAGCAGTGATTCACCTCAATCGCCTATTAAGTACAAGTCCAAATGAATGCACTTCAATGAAATAGCCATAAAGGTAGGGAGATTTATTTGATTCGTTTGAATGTTTCTGTTCTTCAGAACAATTAATGAGGGGAGAAGAAGGAGTGAAATATGTAAAGCGTGTAATAGCGAATTAACCCCGGACGCGGAGAGGAGACGGGGGCCAGGGCCGGCCAGCCAAGGATGCATCGAGTCGCTCGACACAGACGGTGACGAAATGAGCATGCCATGCTGAAATAAATCAGGCGTGTCATTCTCTTGGCGTATGTGTGTGCACGTGCGAACGCGTGCGCGCGAGCGAGGACAAAACGAGAGAGACAAGGTGAGGCAATTTGTGCTAGCGGAGCGCAGGCGAAACGGGGGCCCCCGTTTTTATAGTGTTTGCGCTAGGTGACAGCAGAGACAGAACAGCGCGTGGCGCCGGTGTTAAGGCGTGTGTGCTTGTGTTAATGTGTGTGTGTGCCCGGAGTGTGTGCTTGGGTGCGTTTTGTGGCGACTGTCTGGCCTCGTCGCGGTTCAGGCGGCCGCGGAGGCAAATCAAGAGGAATTAACAGACCCGTGATATGACGTTGAACCGCGACTGTGTGCTACCGACTGGTGATGCGTTGCGACACGTCGAGGATCTATGTGGACCACAGGGGGGAAAAACAGAATATGACCCACGGGACGCGTACACCTCAAACTCTCCCCTCCAATTCTCTTCCCTCCCTCCGGTCTCATCCATGCTCACCGTTCCCTCTCCCAGGAAGTTAATCTGCCCTGACAAATGAGCCTGCCACATTTGCATAAAAGCAGTTCATGGGCGACAGGGAGCCGCTCAATAGCTCTCCATCACGGAGAGGGCCTATCCACTTCAATCCACAACGTGTCTCTCTGTGTTTGTCTTTCCCTTTCTCTTCTCGGGCTGAGCCACGTGTTTACTTTCAGTGCTGGATGCTGGTACTGTTCTATGCTACGGCGTGTTACCTAGCCCAGAGGGCCATGTCATCTAGTACTAATGGCACGCTACCGCAATGCTACCGTAGCCCACATTGCTCCATGACCCCTGCTGACTCTGCGGTATGCTTATGCTAATGCAAAGGTACCGGAATGCTAAGGTAACCCACATGGCTCTATATTCTCACCTGTGCTGTATGCTAACGCTTCAGTTATTCAGTTATGGTGTCCCACAGGGCTCTACGTGTTCTACAAACAGTAAGCTAACACCTCTGCTACAGAATGCTATCCTGTAGCCTGCCTCTGCTTATCTACACTTTACCGCTCTATGCCAGTCCGCAGAGCCCCATATCATGACTTTTGCTCTGTGACAGAAACTGTGACTTGGATGCTTGACTGTTTAATTAAGAGCATATCATTGGGGGAAACCTGTTGTTCCAGAACGTCTCTAAGGACCTGCATTCAGAATCATCTGAAAGGATTATAGAATTAGGAATCAGACTGATTGAACAGGATCAAGATCAGTTCTGCAATCTATATGAGACCCAACTAGATAACAAATTAAAAGATGTCGGATCCTGGCCAGAAATGAATATGATCGCGTGGAACGCGTGTCCTTCTCGCCATGGCAATATACGCATGGACTATTAAAAAAGAGAAAACTGGTCCTAGGAAAACAACCCCACTCTTGATATACGCTTTGTGAATACTGGTCCAGGTTCATTTCATCCATCAACCGTCGATTGAAAGGCTTGAAGGACTGTGACCCTGTGTAAAGCATCCCGTCTGATCCTTGTCTGAGTTTAATGGTGATGACTGGGCGGGGGGCTTGGGCCCGGCCATGACTGCCCTTCTAAAGAACCTAATATCCGTAGACACCGCATCTCTCTCGTCACTTTCTCATCGGGACGCCCTCAGAGCCAAGGCAGGAGAAGTTTATGGAGCGCAGGACGTAGAGATCTTGCACATAAGACAAACCCAAGGTGCTTGTGTACATTCATCCCTGTGTGTGTGTGTGTGTGTGTGTGTGTCCACACGTGCTTGTGCTTGTTTCCATAATGCTTACTTGAGATCCTGGAATGGTTCTGCTCTGATGTGGGACGTCTCCACCGAATGGCCGAAAACGACACCTTCGTTCCCTGAGAAAGGCATTGGAGACACGGGCAGACCCGTTAGATGCAACACGAAGTCAAAGGAAACCTAGAAAGACCATCGAATCATGCGTAGAAGAACAACAGAAACACAGTCCTTCAATGCATCAGGACCCGTTAGGAGCCTGCAAACAACCCCAGCAAGGCCCATGGGTGCAGTCAGAGGAGTGAGCACACCTGTACCACTAAGACCACTAATTGCTCTCGATTCTTTGCCCATAAAACAAGGGCAGGCTGGGCGGTCGTGGGTAAAGCTGCGAGGTGCTCGGCCAAGGACCCATGAGGAGTTACCTGTATTCTGACAGCGAGAGCCAAATCCCCACAAGAGGGCGCACAATCACCTAGCCCCCGGCCCCAGGTCAGACCACAGCAGGAATTATAATCCTGAAATATTCTGACGTAGACCATTAATCCCGCCACCTGGAGGTTGATGGATAAATACGTTCACGGTTGATGTGAATGTAGCATTATTTTTGCACAACGGCCCTGAAGGTCTGGTTCTGTTTGTTGTGCTGTGTAAGCAAACAGAAAAGCAGCCTTGTTGACTGTCTCATACACTCACCCCCCAAGGCCTTCTTGTTGTGTTTTGTGAGGTTCCAAACAACAAAGCAACTAACAGTTTTGCACTCGATCGGTAATTAAGGCCAATGTAATTCGAGTCTTCAAACTTCCCGATCATCCACGTTTAGGATGACACAGATGCCGGCAATTCACATGATGAGTGACACGGATGAGGGCAAGTCCAACGCATGAGCAACCAGTTCAGCTCTAGGAGCACCGGTCACCTGTCTAAAGCAAAATACAGTTGGCCTACAGCGCAACGAGCCACGAAGACTACAGCAAACTGTGTTTTCCTACCCACTGTAGATCGATGCCTGTTGTCCCCGGCGATCAAGATGCCTGTTTCCCTGGCGATCAGAAGCTGTTTGTTCACGTTCCTATAATTTCCCACCCACAACCCCTGGACACCTGAAGTGTCTCTCGTTTGCTCAGGCTTAACTCCTATACGCTTCTGTTCACTAGGCTCCCGCTGTCCATCACCCCCCCTTTGCTGCCTCGGTTCATCCACTCTCAGAAGGGAAACATTCATCACCTTGAAGGCCTATGCCACTTCACCTCCCCACGTCTCTCTCTTTCTCTCTCTCCCTTTTCCCCCCTTCGTTCTTGGCATTGTTATGGACGGATCTTTTCAATTACACAGGAGTAAGAGAGAGGGGAAGAGGTGGGGTGGGGGGGAGGGGGTCTTGGCTGCCTCCGCTGGACCCCTTCGTCGCCGCGTTTGACAAGAGGGAGGCTGATGCCTCGGGAAAGCGAACAGAAAAGAGGATGACAGATGTTTCTTTTATGATAATTTCTGCCCATCTTCTCCCTCTCTCTCTGTCCCTGCCTCTCCCTCTCTGTCCCCGCCTCTCCCTCTCTGTCCCCGCCTCTCCCTCTTTCTCT
>JACXGK010001355.1:0-24798 GCA_016801125.1 Novumbra hubbsi | reverse complement strand
TATCCCCGCCTCTCTCTTTGTCCCCATCAATTCAATCCAATGTGTGCTGTATTATCATAGATGGATGGCTGCCACGTATTGCCAAAGACAACATGTTGAGGCAGCAACAGCAAAAAGAAAACCTGTAAAAGGAAACACAAATTCATATTTTGATTCTGTCCTGTTTCCATAGCCCGGCAGTGGTCATATAGTCGTGTGGTCCGGACACACCCAATAGCAATGTCGGACCAAAGCCCCAGGGTGAGGGGGCGGGGGGATGAAACAGCCAGAGAATGGCCACATCGGGCAACGGAGGAAGAAACCCAAAACACACACATCAGCGCAAACGGCTGCAATGCTGGACCCAGTCATTGTGGCTGTTCAACGCTGCACAAGGGCAGTTGGATTCCCCTTTCTATTGTTAATGCTGGTGCACTGAACTGTTGCCTGGAGCCCTTTAGGCACGGCAAAGCCACCAGACTGGCCTGCTTCTAAATTATACCTCTCAAATGTGTCCTACTTTGGTCTGTGGTTTGATCTGCCCGATGTGTAAAATCTGCCCACGGGATGTTATTACACCTCAATTGGTAACTGTGTGTATGTGTGTGTATATGTGTGTATATGTGTGCGTGTGTGCTTGTGTGTGTGTGCAAGTGCTACGTGCGCGTGTTACCTGTCACCCTCAGTTTGTCAGTGCCAATGCTGATCTTCTCCTCGTCGGCGGAGAATAGGACCCGATCCCCATCAGGACTTCTCACCTCAAACCTCTGACACTGTGCCTGTACCATCTCAGAGCCTGGGAGGGAGAACGGAAGGGAGGGAGAGAGGAAGAGTGCAGGAGGGAGAGAATTAGCATGATAAAATCCCCCCCACACACACACGCACACACAAATGTAGACTATAATAGCAATGATTGCTCGAAGAACATTGTGCTGACCCTGCGAGAGGGGCGGCCATTTTGTGAGCAAGCCAACATGGGAAAACAAAAAGCTAATTACAGTAGTAGTCATGGAGAAGTAACTTACCAACTGTAACTCAATCTGATAACAGCTTCTGCTTAATGACTAAATGGAACCAAAGTGTAGCTGGTTTGAATCCCAAACCTGAGGTACCCTCTAGGTTGCTGTGGAAAATTGTCTGATACATGACCAAAATGGAAATGTGAGCAATTAGAGAAAAATGTGAGTCAGCCGGTCTGTAGAAGAAACAGCCACGAAGGTAACATTTAATCTGTTACTTTGAAACTTGAGCAATACTTTAGAGAATTTAACATGGCATACTTATCACCAGAAAGTACACAGGTTTGTGTGGCGGTCTGTCCGATACATTCCGAGGATGTGTGGCATTTTTCTTTTCTTTTATCTTCTAGCTCTGCCTTTTCTGATAGCTACTTTCATTGAGTAAGATGTACTTACTATTACAGGATTGCGTGGTTGTCCTGCCTACTGACTTAAGATGAATGCATTAACCTTAAGACGGTCTGGATAAGAGCATCTGATTAATGACAAAGAAATAAACAATGTTTTTGAACAACCTTGATTTCTTTTATGGCTTGGGTGTCAGAGGAGCATTTCGACTGGAACACAGATGGGTATGTAAACAACCCCTCAAACTGGACCGAAGGTGTCTGCAATGAGTACTGTACGGCACTAAGAAGACCTGATCATGTGGGATTTTACATTTCGATGAGATCTCTGGTACAGACCTGGACCACAGCATTAGACCCAGAGCCTGTCTCTCAAAAAACAACACAACCACCCCCATCCACTGCTCCATCTCCCCCACCCTCCTCTTCAACCCCCCCAAACCTCTGCCCTAACCCCCCACCACCGTCCCCTCCAACCCCCACCATCATCCACTACAAACCCCACACGCCGCTCCAACTCACCACCCTCCGCCCCAATCGCTCACGCTCCAACCCCCCAACCCTTCGCTCTAACCTCACCTTTCATTTGGCTTTAAGTTTGCTGAGCTTAGGTAAAATCCTTCATCTAATACAGGTCTGTGGGGGTTGCATTAACTGCCGGGTGACATGCTCTTTGGTCATTCCAGCTGTCAATTAGAACCATGTCAGTCATAATAAAACTTCATTACTGGTGATCAATTCGGGATTAACTTCCACCTGACGAGGCAGGGAGCAGGCAGTTCTCTGCTCTGACCGGCGCTTAAACCCATTGGACGGTGACAGATCCCCTGTTGGGCTTGGCTGGTTATTCTGCTTTTATGTTGTTTACTTCTCCGTTTCTCTGTTTTTGTATGTGTTTCGGGATTCCAAAGGCTCTTGGGGCTTTTCAGATCCAACTTTTTCCTGGAACTTGCCCACAGCCTTTGAGCATGGGCCAAAAGAACTGCGCAAGCCGCTAGGTCTTGGTGTTGTGTTAATAAAATCAGATTGAAGTGGTCGAGCTACTATGCAGAATTGTGGTGAGATGTGTCCCCAGCATGAATGACCACAAGGATAGTCATTCATGCAGTGCTTTTATGTTTTTTGTATTAGGCTCTTTTGTAGGTCTGTGTGGGCAATTATATTATATGTAGCCTGGTACACATAGATACCTGATGTGTTATGCTCTTGGTTAATACATCTTTCGGGCTGACAACTAAAGATACAGAAAAAGCTTTAAAATATATCATATTCTTGTATAAAAATTACTAATATACTGTATGTGCATTTATATTTTTAAATGCGAGTGATTGGTCAATGTGTACTAAAGCACTTGGAAATTGAGTTGGAACTCAGCGGAAATACGTTTCTGAAAACAATTACAGTTGGGGCGATTATGGGGTCTTGAAATTGATCAGGAGAAACCATACAATGTTAGCATCGATCTCCCCCATAATGAAGTAAACTGGAACTTTCTTTCCATCCTGTCGCCTTAATAATCCATTCAGTGGACAATTAAGGTCAACCTCGTGTACAAACCTGTATGTGGCTGGCAGAGTGTGATGAGTCATTTTCAACCAGGCGCTTCAGTGAAGAAAATAATGAAAAATATAAAATCTGAAAAATGATGACGATGGGAGATTAATAGCACTCGACTCCCGAAGAAAAGCAGGGCTAATTCCCATGGATTCCGATAACACCAGGACTCCTCATTAACAAAAGTGTTAATCACTGCGCTCATTTGATTAATCCCCACTTGACCAAATCTCACTGCGACGGGCTCCTCTGGGGCCTTTATTCATATGCAGTCCCTGGCTCACCTCGTCCTCCTGCCTGCTAGCTGTCGTGCGGATAGGGGGCACAAAGACACAAGAAAGCTACAGAAAAAAGGGTTGGAAGGATGGGCAGCAATGATTTGAAAAGAAAAAGGGGAGAGTGGGTGAGTCAGTGAGACAGAGGGAAACTAAGAAAGTGAGGGAGGGAGATATTGAGGGACATCTAGGGAAATGTAAGAAGAGAAAGGGAAAGAACGAGAGAAACATTGAGGTGACAAGCCGCAAAGCAGACCTAAACTGTGGTGGCGTTGCCGTGACACCGCATCTACACCACAGAGGTAAGTCTGTCGCTTCTCTCTCCCTCTTGCTCTCTCTCTCTCTTTCTCTCCCCCCTGGAGAAAAGTGGACTCACATTGGGGGAATAGGACGGTGTCCCGGGGTTCCGACAACACACTCAGATGCCATGTCGTGAATAAATTAACAGAGGGTTTTGAAAACCAGGGAAACGTGACAATGGCCTGTGTGTGGACGGTTGCAGCCAGAAGTAACAGGAAGCAACAACTTACAGCCCTGGGAAACATGGGTTCAACTTTGATCTTTCGTCACTGAAAATGCAGGACGCTCCTGTATATATTTTAATGCCAAAGCTTGTGTCTGTTTTGGGAGGTGAAATATTCAAGTGGCTATGGCTGGCTTTGGTACCCTTTGTATCCTTAGCATAAAATGTTTTAACAAATATTCATTTGAACATCGGCGAATTGCTTTTTTCAACATAATTGTAAGTCACTCTGGGTCAGAGTGTCCGTTAAACAACAAAAATAACTGTAAAAGTTAAAATGGCCACTGCGAGTCGAAGAAAACACCCCGCAAACGATATGTTAGAACACCTTGAAGAATACTGTACTTAGTCACTTAAAGTAAATGATTAGATGGGTCCACATTTACGAGGGCACACCAAGGTGAAGGGTTGGCCTCAATTTATTGTCTGAAACATTTGCTTCTCAGCTGGTGATGACGACAGCGTTAACCTGAATGCGCATTATTGAACGCACAGGAAATGTCACTCACTGACGGGGAGTCGACCAATCTAACAAATGTTGTGGGTCACATTATCGGACATCAGGTCGCGGTTTGAAATGTGGGATTATGAGGGAGCATGAGGCGTCAAATTGCGGCACGGTATCCGGTCAGGAGGACATCGATTTCGGGGGCACCAGTGGGTGGAGGAGGACCGGGAGGGGTGTGGAAATTCGGGCTTGGTACCTTGTTGACCCGCCAACATAACATGGAGGCCTGAGAGAAGGCAAAGTCTGGCGGCACTTAGGCCGGGCAAACGTATAAAGTCCGAACTAACAATTTGACATTTTGAACTTGTCAAGTTAGCCGGCCGCGGTTGAGTCACGGCACAGCGCCTTTGACTTTGAGCAAGGGCGAGAAAATGTGGAATTACTTTGGACTTTCGAAAGTAAATACTGAAGGAAGGTGATGCAACGCACCGAAACAACGGGGCCCTTGCTCATCTCTTTTTGAAGTGCTGGAATCACTAAGTGAGTAGTCTCCAGGAAGAAGAACGTTTGATTCTTTGGAGGTGCATTTTGAACAGCAAAAGGGCCGTGGCGTGAAGCAGTTAGAAAACTGCAGTGCACAGCAACTTTTACCTCAGGTTAGAAAATCTGCACATGATTTAGGGAGTGCAATAAACAGATTATTTATCTAAATTGTATTGCAGTCATTAATAAAAAGTGTGTGGGTGAGAAAAAAAGTATGTTTTCATGTGGCGCATTAATCAGGAGGATCTTTTTAGTCAGGCAGGCGAGGGATGAAAATATGAAACTATGGTAAAGGTTGATGCAATCACACCCTCTTTATCATTCTGAGACCCACAGGGCCGCACATAAATAACTGCCATGACTTTGTTGGGAGCATAGAGAAAAAATACAGTTTCTTTCATAAGATTGACTGATACCGTTCTATTCAATCCAATATACAGTGGGGAGAACAAGTATTTGATACACTGCCGATTTTGCAGGTTTTCCTACTTACAAAGCATGTAGAGTTCTGTAATTTTTATCATAGGTACACTTCAACTGTGAGAGACGGAACCTAAAACAAAAATCCAGGAAATCACATTGTATGATTTTTAAGTAATTCATTTGCATTTTATTGCATGACATAAGTATTTGATACATCGGAAAAGCAGAACTTAATATTTGGTACAGAAACCTTTGTTTGCAATTACAGAGATCATACGTTTCCTGTAGTTCTTGACCACACACACTGCAGCAGGGACTCCTCCATACAGACCTTCTCCAGATCCTTCAGGTTTCGGGGCTGTCGCTGGGCAATACAGACTTTCAGCTCCCTCCAAAGATTTTCTATTGGGTTCAGGTTGGGAGACTGGCTAGGCCACTCCAGGACCTTGAGATGCTTCATACGGGGCCACTCCTTAGTTGCCCTGGCTGTGTGTTTCGGGTCGTTGTCATGCTGGAAGACCCAGCCACGACCCATCTTTAATGCTCTTACTGAGGGAAGAAGGTTGTTGGCCAAGATCTCGCGATACACGGCCCCATCCATCCTCCCCTCATTGCGGTGCAGTCGTCCTGTCCCTTATGCAGAAAAGCATCCCCAAAGAATGATGTCTCCACCTCCATGCTTCACGGTTGGGATAGTGTTCTTGGGGTTGTACTCATCCTTCTTCTTCCTCCAAACACGGCGAGTGGAGATTAGACAAAAAGCTCTATTTTTGTCTCATCAGACCACATGACCTTCTCCCATTCCTCCTCTGGATCATCCAGATGGTCATTGGCAAACTTTAGACGGGCCTGGACATGCGCTGGCTTTAGCAGGGGGACCTTGCGTGCGCTGCAGGATTTTAATCCATGACGGCGTAGTGTGTTACTATTGTTTTCTTTGAGACTGTGGTCCCAGCTCTCTTCAGGTCATTGACCAGGTCCTGCTGTGTAGTTCTGGGCTGATCCCTCACCTTCCTCATGATCATTGATGCCCCACGAGGTGAGATCTTGCATGGTGCCCCAGACTGAGTGTGATTGACCGTCATCTTGAACTTCTTTCATTTTCTAATAATTGCGCCAACAGTTGTTGCCTTCTCACCAAGCTGCTTGCATATTGTCCTGTAGCCCATCCCAGCCTTGTGCAGGTCTACAATTTTATCCCTGATGTCCTTACACAACTCTCTGGTCTTGGCTATTGTAGAGAGTTTGGAGTCTGTTTGGTTGAGTGTGTGGACAGGTGTCTTTTTTACAGGTAACAAGTTTAAACTGGTGCAGTTAATACTGGTAATGAGTGGAGAACAGGAGGGCTTCTAAAAGACAAACTAACAGGTCTGTGAGAGACGGAATTCGTACTGGTTGGTAGGTAATCAAATACTTATGTCATGCAATAAAATGCAAATTAATTACTTAGAAATCATACAATCTGTTTTTCTGGAATTTTGTTTTTTTTTCTGGAATTTTGTTTTAGATTCCGTCTCTCACAGCTGCAGTGTACCTATGATAAAAATGACAGACCTTTACACGCTTTGCAAACTGCAAATCGGCAGTGTATCAAATACTTGTCCTTCCCACTGTATATTTGATATTGCACCAGCACTGTGAGCCACAGGAAAACAATCTTAGTGGTGGAAGCAAAACACGTTTCCATTGCTTCCAGTAGAAGCTGAAAAGGAATGTCAGAGTGAGGAGCCAATCAGAGTGCCTCGTCCGATCTCTGTATACCCCAAAACTCTTCCATGTTAATCAGGGAACATTTTCCGTACCACCACTGGCCCTAATCCATTCAACAAGAAACAACAGCTGGACAAAAAAAATTAGGTGAACGATTACTCAGAGATAAAAGTGAAAATAATTACTGAGTGGGTGAAGATAACAGAGGATAAATTAAGCCCCAAGTTTAGAAGCTCCAGCTTTGAGTTTGAAGTAAATTGACTGGTGAAATAGAGAGAGGAATATACAAAAAAAGGAAAGAGAGATAAAGAGAGCAAAAGTGAACACTGTTAAAGGAATGTTTGGGATGGAATGTTGGGATGGATGATGTGGGGACGGATGATGACGATGGGATGGATGGTGAAAGTCACTTCTAAAGTTGGCAGCGTTGCGCAGCTGAGAATGATGCCTGTGATGTCATCATCGCCCACTCACAAACACACACGGCGGCGCCCTTGGGCTCTGCCACTCCCCGAAATGCCTTCTGGTCCCCCGGCACCAGTTTCCGCGCCCTGTCACTGCTGCCACTGTCATAATGGAAGGTACCACACGCCACTCCTTGCAAATATCCGCCCATTAATTACCCAAAATGCACTTAGAAAAATGAAAGGCAATATAAGACTCCCCCTCCAAAAAAAACAAGACAAGAAACGTTCCCGTTCGCCCTCGCTGTCCTCTGACCAGCTGGGCACTGACGCCCCCAAAATACTCCCATGATGCCATTCTCTTTGCGAGAAGGAGAAAATCACACCAGGGTTGCATAGAGAGTGATAGAGGAAGCAGCCCCATATATATGCCATATATTTGTACATTTTATAGTAGTGCGTTCATCAATGGTCCCTCAAGATGACCTGGTTAGACCAACATGGTATTTGGAATGGATTAGAGAGTGAAGTTGCTAGTGCCTTCAACAGCACCTCAATAGCATGATCTGAATGAATAAAGTCCCTTTTTAAGTCTGCTCCTAACTAACTCCTAAGGGTGGGAATCTTTTTTTGTAACAATTGCGAAGCATTCTCCCTGCCCCATTTCTGTGAAAAGCTCAGGGTGGGGGCCGAAGAAATAAAGCCACCCTGAAATAAACCAGTGTTTCCTTCCTCCGTTGCTGAAATGTGATGCACCGCAACAGAAAAACTGAATATTTTTTTGAACTGCGATAGTTTTTTCAAGCAGTACACAGTTTACCTACACATGAGCATCAAAAAAGATCAACAACGTCATTTGCTTTTCCTCATTAGCTTTGGAGAGGGATTGTTTCCAACCACACTATCTTTTCCAGACCCCCACTGTAATGTACAAGTGATACTGTTTGCGTAGAAACTATTTAGTGTTACAATAAATAGATTGTACAAAATATCAGGAGTTTGTAAAGTTACAAATACAATGTGAAATGATGTGGCACTGAACAACTAGATTTTATAGCCCCACTTAAACCCCCACACACTATGCGATACACTATACTGTACATGGAATTCATATTGCCTCATGAGTTAGTAGCTAGTGCCTTTTATTAGGAGTCTGGGAGACGGTTCATTAACAGTTTTAGAGAATGGCTAATTGCAAGTGAGTACTTGGGATATTATTAGACAATTATGCTAAAACAGTTGTGTCAAATAATTTTAAGCAAGAGAGACTGGTGTACAAGTAGGGCATTTTAGCATTTCACACTCATCAAGCCTTTTGTGTTGTAAATACTGGAGTGTTGACCTGCTCCCCCCATTAATTGTGGGGAAATCACATAGGGGAAACACTGAACACTATCTAAGATACAGCTGTTTCACTCATCACTTTGTTTACAAACAGAGGTATTTTGGGTTCTGCTTTAGCACAAGTACAAGTAACCAGCAGACGGCTGGTTTGAGATCTGTGATTAAATGAACCCTCCTCCTTGAGCGGAGAAAAACAGCATTTTAGCGTGGGGGGGATGAAGGGGGGGGGGGGTTGTGCTAGAAGTCTACTTTCAGTGGGCCAAGTTCACTTATCATTTTTACGAGCCCTAATTCGGATAGAGGCCGCGGCGTGACAGGTCCTCATTCAAATTAACGAGGTGACGGAAAGAGAGGGGCAAGATGTGGGGAGGGTGGATGGGGGAGGTGGGTTGACGAAAGGGACAATAAAACAGAGTGCTTTGCTCAAGGCCCAGTTGTGGCTCTGTCTCTTCCCCTCATCCTTAGGGTCATCCCACAGCCCTTGGCGTCTCCCTGTGAGGGTGTGTGTGTGTGTGTGTGTATGTATGTGTGTGAATGCATGCATGTGTGAGCGCAGTTCCAATGCACTACAGTAGCCAAAAGTGAACTACTCCCAACTGTGTCTGTGTGTGTGTTTACGTGCAGATATATCTTAGTGAGGGACCACGTGATCGGAGCATGTCTCTGGAATGCCTCCTTAAAAGTTTACCTCATAATTGACTGTCATATATTTTATCGGAACTTGCGGCCCCAGGAAGTTTGAAAGAGAGAGTGAGATAGAGGAAGCTAGGAGAGGAGGGAGAGAGAGGGAGAGAGAGCCTGAGATGCCCTCTGGGTTGGCCCATCAGGATGCGGAGCAGCACACCCTGCTCCACTGTTGAAAGAATAATGTTACTTATTGCTTCAACCCTGTATAGGCTGGAGGAGATATAAAGGGAAGAGATATAAAGGGAAGAGATATTGAGGGATGAGATAAAGGGAAGATATATCAAGGGTTGAGATACATAGGGAGGACATATGAAGGGATGAGATATAGAGGGAAGAGATATGAAGGGATGAGATGTAGAGGGAAGGGATATAATTGAATGAGATACAGAAGAAAGAGATAAAAGGAAGAGATATCAAGGAATGAGGTATAAAGGGAAGAGATATGAAGGGATGAGATATAGAGGGCAGAGATAAAGGGAAGATATATCAAGGGTTGAGATACATAGGGAGGACATATGAAGGGATGAGATATAGAGGGAAGAGATATGAAGGGATGAGATATAGAGGGAAGAGATATAATGGGATGAGATATAGAGGAAAGAGAAAGAGATTTGCATAACAAATAACATCAAACTAATCAGAAATACATTGTAGACATTATGAATTCTGTAAATGCCTACTGGAATCTCTACATAGACGTACAGAGGCCCATTATCAGCAACTATCTGTCCTGTGACCCAATGGCACGTTGTGTTTGCTAATCCAAGTTTATCATTTTAACAGGCTAGAAACCCTTTTACAATTATGTTGGCACAGCTGAAATGGTTGTGCTGAATAAAGTATAAAGTAATTTCAACAGGCCTTCTTTAGACTAGTTGAGTATCTGGAGCATCAGCAATAGTGGGTTTGATTCCAGGCTCAAGAAACAAACAACTATTTGTGTTCTGAGAAATTAAGGCTATTCTATGCAAAAAATTGCCAGGATACAGAACATCGTGTCCCATGCTGTGTAATACTCCCTTCATAAAATTTTGCAAAATGTCAGTAACCAAAATACAAAGTGGAGTGGGAGGCACCAGTGCGCAACTGAGCAAGAGGACAAATACATTAGGGTCTAGTTGAAAAACTTTAAAGAGGCGACTCCAGAAGGCTGGCCTGCTGACTGGCTCAGCTAAGAATCTATCCAAAAAGCTGGTCATGTTGCTGGACAAAAGCTTTTATGAACCCTGCCAAACCTCTGACATTGTTACTAGCAGAGTCACAGTAGTGATGAACGTTTGGGAGAACCTTGGCATGTGTTGTGTCAACCCCTCCCTGGACCAGAGACCACTAACACAACTTTATCAATTCAACATCCATCATGTATGTACAGTGGGGCCAAAAGGTATTTAGTCAGCCACCAATTGTGCAAGTTCTCCTACTGAAAAAGATGACAGAGGCCTGTAATTCGTATCACAGTTACACTTCGACTATGACAGACAAAAAAAAAATAGAATAGAATTTATTATGAATTTATTTGCAAATTATGGTGGAAAATAAGTATTTGGTCAATAACAAAAGTTTTTCTCAATACTTTGTTGTATACCCTTTGTTGGCAATGACAGAGGTCAAACGTTTTCTGTAAGTCTTCACAAGGTTGTCACACACTTTTGCTGGTATTTTGGCCCATTCCTCTAGAGCAGTGGTGTTTTGGGGCTGTTGCTGGGCAACACAGACTTTCAACTCCCTCCAAAGATTTTCAATGGGGTTGAGATCTGGAGACTGGCATAGTTGGAGTGTACATATGATGAAAATTACAAGCCTCTCTCATCTTTTTCAGTGGGAGAACTTGCACAATTGGTAGCTGACTAAATAATTTTTTGCCCCACTGTATGTCTCTTTATTACCATCCGACCCTCCCTCTCACTTATACCCATCTCGTTACATCACCCTCTAAATATCTCTCTACCTCTCTCTACAGTACCTCTCTCTCTACCTCCCACTACCTCTCTCTACAGGACCTCTCTCTACCTCTCTAAACCCTCTCTCTACAGTACCTCTCTCTCGACCTCCCACTACCTCTCTCTACAGTACCTCTCTCTCTACCTTTCTACCCCTCTCTACAGTACCTCTCCCTCTACCTCCCACTACCTCTCTCTACGGGACCTCCCTCTACCTCCCTACCTCTCTCTACAGTACCTCTCTCTACCTCCCACTACCTCTCTCTACAGTACTTCTCTCTACCTCCCACTACCTCTCTCTACAGGACCTCTCTCTACCTCCCACTACCTCTCTCTACAGGACCTCTCTCTACAGTACCTCCCTCTCTACCTCCCACTAACACTCTCTACAGGACCTCTCTCTACAGTACCTCTCTCTCTACCTTTCTTCCTCTCTCTACAGTACCTCTCTCTCTATCTCCCTCTCTACCTCTCTCCCTACCTCTTTCTACAGTACCTCTCACCTCTTGTCTCCCTACCTTTCTCTACAGTACCTCTATCTCTACCTCTCTCCCTACCTCTCTCTACAGTACCTCTCTCTCTACCTCTCTCCCTACCTCTCTCTACAGTACCTCTCTCCTCCTGTCTCTCTACTTCTCTCTACCTAGCTCCTCCTTTCCTCCCACGTCTCATCCTCCCCCTCCCTGTCTCTCCCTCTCTCTGCTTTCCTGTAACTATATACCTCTCCACATCTATCTCTTCCTCTCTAGCCCTTGGCCTCGTTCTCCCTACCTCTCTCTCCTGTTCTCTCTCTCTCACATGCCTATCTCACCTGAGGCTGTGGGTCCCACCAGTCAGGCTAGTATTACTACTCAGCATGTCACCCTTCGCAGGCACCAGCATTTCCTTCTTGGGGCAAATCTCCCAATCAATCATGACCAAGTGTAGAGGGGGTAGCGGTCTAGTAAAACATACCCCACAAACACACACAGGGGTTTTACAATCATTGTGAGGACTGTCAAATTTGTTAAGAAAGTATTTGGAAATCTCGGACAGGAGGCGAGAAGGGAATTACGTGCGTAGACCTCCACCGGATGAGCTCCTCCAAGGAGCAACGAAAAAACCCAAGATGGGCTGTCCTTCTTATGTGGGTTTGTGTGTGTGTGTGTGAGACCGTGTGCGCGTTTGTGTGTGTGTGTTTGAGGGCAGGTGGCAAAAGCGGACGACTGACTCACCCACAGTGAGCTGCCCCGTCAGCTGACCAAGGGCGTTCCTGGCGTTCACCGTCACGTTCCTGTCCGACTGCAGGACCAGAGGACTGTCCTGTAGAGACACGCACAGAGGGAGGGAGACAAGCTGAAGGAAGGCCCACGAAAACGTGAGGAAAGAACCACAAGAGAGGGGACTGACGGGGAGATGGATGAAGGGCGGGTGAGAGGAGGAGGGAGAACGAGAGGTCGCCCATTACCCATCCGATGTCGGCCCTCGGATCAACGGTTACAGCAACAACGGGCGGAACCGCTCGAGAAATTAACCGCCACTGTTTGGGGTCAAGGATGAGTCAGTCACTCATGTTCCTGCTTAAACCTCTAATGGACACTTTACACAATGACGCTAACACCTCTCTCCTCACCTTTCACCTCATCCATCTCTCCCTTTCTCTCTCTCTCGTGGCAACTCTTTTCCTCTCTCTTCTCCCTCTTCCACACGCCCGCTCTCCTTCCCTCTACAGCTGTAGTATTTTCCAAAGCAGCCATCTTGCCTAATGCAAGTGAGCAGCCTACGTAACCCCAGCCCGTACCGTCGAGGTCCACCGTGTTTGAAAAGCCGCAAAGCAACAGTCTAGCGGTTATCTGAACCAGAGTCTATTGAAACGGCCCTCGTCCTGATGTCTCTCCTCTGTGAAGATGTGCCTCCATCCCAACGGCTTTGACCCATGGACACCCAGAACATTTAGGCTTTGAATAACCAGAGGACACACCGCACCTAGAGTTGTGTCATTAGTCTGCCGAAATTAGAATTTGAATAACGTCCGAAATGGAGTCGGTTTCCGACCTTCCATTAGAGTCATTTATACATCGGGGGAATTAAAACAGGGCCCCGGAAGAGAAGAGTAGATTGTTGTGAATATTGCAGTAATTTCCTGAAGTTGTGACCGTCACTGACACGGCTGATGGCACAGTTATGTGTGGCTTTCTAGTGGTTCTCTGAAAGCCAAAGAAATAATTTAAGTAAACCTGAAAAAGTCCAGGGTGTTATAGATAAAGCCAAATACGAGCCATCGCTGAATAAAACCCAGAGATTGACAATGCGAAATGGATTTAACTATATTGAATAGTTATGATATGATCTTTAATGAATTTACTCCAGCAGTCCGTCTATACTGTAGACTCTACATTGCCCACCAAATCCTTTTCATAATCTTTGCTTTTGTTAAAATTAGAATGTATCAACCGCTCAGTAAAGTCACAGGCTTAAGCCAGCTGAACATGGACTTAAAAGCTACAAAGTCTGTGATGAGTACATACAGATACACACACACATACACGAGAAAGTGCACAGACAGACACAATGACTGACAGACAGACACTCACACCCTCGAGAACACAATCTGAAAGATAACGTGGCTCGTACTTTTCCATTACTGGGATTCTGGAAGTTAGTTCGTTTTGTTAAGTGCTGTTTACTTTAGAAGCTCACCAGGTGCCAATACCGCTCCTCTGGCCCCTCCCCTTTGTCCATGTTCCTTCCACCAACTTCTTATTCACAACACCGTCTGTTCTATGTTCTCGGCTTCTATACATTTATTTATATCCGATCGGCGGAACATCATAGCTTACAATTGGGCCCGTGTGACCATGCCAGGTAGAACTCCTGACCCCCTGGGTTGATACCCTAATAGACATGTAAAAACCACAGGTCCAAAGGCACTGGAACAAGAATATTGATCAAATGTGTCTTTCGGAGACACTACTTAAGCGAAAGGACACGTACGCCAGGACGTCTATTTTTAGCATCCCGGCACCCGGTCAGTAGTCACTATGCCTCAATCCCACGGCAAGAGGGGGCCCGGTTCACCCCGGGACGATCTGCAGCGCTGCCATAACTTGGGGTAATTAATTCAAATAACCGTCACTGCATTCAGGTTGCTGCCCCCTCGGCAGTCAGAAAAATAACTTGCTGCAAAAAATTACAAGGTTAAAAATCTTGACCTCGCCCTACTTCTGATTCTGTGTCAAGGCGGTGACGGCAGAGAGCCGGGACTGGCAGGGTTTCACAACGACGTGTGACCAGGCGTCGTTCTATGCAGGCAAGTGGAAGGATGACTAATTGGTCATCGAGTCCTATACGCCCCCAGCGGTCCTGTCAAAAAGTGCATTTTAAATGAAAAGCACAGTTTTTTCCCCCCTCTCTATCATGGATCTATTTATTTGTACGTCTATCTGTCTAGCTATGAATCTATCTATCTATGATTATGAATCTATCTATGGTTATAAATCTATCCATGATTATGAATCTATCTATGATTGTGAATCTATTAATCTATCTATGGGCACGGCATCAGGTGGCGCCGTGACACTATGTATCTATTTATGACTCCATGAATCTATCTATCAATGGCTTAATAAGTCTATCTATCTATGAATATGTGAATAGATGAATCAATCTAGATAAAACTATCTATCTCTATCTCTCTTTCACTCTTTTTTTCTCTTTCAATTTAGCTGCTTCAAGATTATTATTTTACTTTCTCGTAATGAAAAACATAGTGGAATGAATAATGAATAAACTGCAGGTGACCCAAGTTTTCTATTGAATTCCCCAAAATATTATAGCTCCACTGAGGCGTGAATTCAAATGAGAATATTGTGTTAATTTGGGAGGGAGCCGCTGATCCGATAGAGAGACAGAGAGAGGGTTTTTGTTCTCTGCCACCTGCGATTCCTCATCCACCGTTTCATCGTTTTCTCCTGTTTACGAGGACGGGCCAAAATGTTAATACATCACACCTGCTTAGGTCTAATTTTAGAACGCCATGGACCGTCTCTGCGCTAGCGTTCGCCAAACCATTCTGCCTCACCTCATTGGTGAAGACCCTGCTTTTGTAATTCATGGTGGAATGGAATGGTGCACATGATGCTCTTTAGTGTTGTTTCCATGCAGTTACAATCGACAGAACTTTGCTCTGCGTGAAAGGCATTGGGCCCTGATTCATTCCATGGCTTCATCTCCCTAAGGCCTGGCCACCGTGCCCCCTGTTTAGTTCTGTGTGATTTCAAGTCACTGTGGAAAGGTGCAAATCCTAAATAATTACTCATGAGGCTCTTTAAATTTGAAGAATCTTCAGAGCCCAGACACATTAAAAACCATACAAATCAAATGTTGATCGGTAAACAGCCCTATTAGTAAACTTATTTTCCCTCTTTCAAAAGACAGCCTTGAAATTCTATAATATTATCTGCCATCAGTTCGGTAAATTAAAAGTTTTCTGATGCGCGTCGCATCTTCAATCCCCCCATTTAATGGATTTCTGATGTTGGTCGCATCTTTAAACTGCCTCAGTTAACGCTTCTATTCTACGCGTTTGCATTTTGCCGACGGCCCCGGCGTCTTGTTGATCCAAGCCCGGTTAGGCTATTCAGTTCCATTCATGCTAAGAATCACTGGTCAGTGAATAGACTGCCTTGACTTGAATCGTCGCACGCCGGAAGTAGCAGGTTAATAATGAGTTTATGGCGGAACTGGCAGGGTCGAATCGCCCACACAGCTGTCTGAGAACCTCTGAAAGAGCGGGTACGTAAAGTTCCTTCCACGGGACTCTCTGTAGACCTGAGGGATAACGCGAAAGCACTAGTGTACATTTTGGATGCCAAGTGAATGTTAAAGGAGACATTAGGAGAAATCCAATCCCAGAGAAGTGCGCCTTCGCTGGGCCCTCGTTATGTTCTCTATCTAGCCAACGCCTTAATGAGTGTCAATGTCATTATCGGTGTGTTCATTAATGTGTTCCTCGCTGTGCTCATCAGTGCTTAATGTGTTGTTGCCAACCGTGACTTTCGGGATGTCCTAAGAGACGCTGTGTAGCCATTAGCAGTTGGACCTGCCGTTTCCTGGACCTGCGTCATACTGGAACATAACCTGCCTTATCTTCCACGGACCTGAGCCTGCCTTATCCTGGATCTGAATCTGCATTATCCTGGACCTATCTCATCCTGGACCTGCCTCATGCTGGACCTGCCTAACCCTGGAACTGAACCTTCCTTATCCTGGACCTGAACATGCCTTATCCTGGACGTACCTCATACTGAACCTGCCTTATCCTGGACCTGCTTCATTCTAGACCTGCCAAGAAGCAATTAAATCTGGATCTAAAGAGACCACAATGCTACGGTACAATGCAGAGGGCATTTGTTTCTGGGAGATTACAGAGATGAACATGTAAACACTGTCCTTCACAGCTCTCAGTGGAATCTGAATATGCGCTGACTACTCAGGCCTCTGTTCCTTTTGAATGGATTCCTCTTCCTGACCAGGACAGTGGCTCAGAAGCAAAGCACTGCCAACCTGGTTGCTACTAATGATCTGCTGTATTTTGGGAGTGTATGTGTTTGTGTGTGTGTTTGTGTGTGTGGGTGTCCATGCTTGTGTTTGAGCCACAGCCAAGCTCCTCATTAGGCAGCATGTAGCCACAGCGTTTCAAGAGAATCCAAGAGCCACAGCTTCAACTTTACGCCACCTCTTTTCTTTACGAATCGCCGCGGTTACCCCCCAGACACGGTAAAAGCCCAATACTTCCACACCTTGGACAAACTCGGTACATAGAGTGGAGACATGGAACGGGTGGAGTGCGGTGAGGCATGTCGAGCTAACCCCGAACATATTAGCACGTTAGCACGTTAGTAGGTTAGCATGTTAGCAGGTTTGGAAGCCGCCCACATCGCGTGGAAGTCCTTCACTTGATTCCTGATGATCTTCAGGGAAAAGAAAGACAGACCGTCTGTCGGTGGGTACGTGCAGACAAATAGGAAGCCGGAATACACTCATGCTGTGCGCAAACGCACACACACACGTACAGTCGCACGGAAACATAAACATGCTGTGCAAACACAGTGAGAGCTGTGCTCTCTCCTCCAGGTGGCCTTGTCTAAACCCCATATATCCCAGCATCCTTTGAGACCCGGCCCGTGTAACACAGGTGCCGAAGCGCCCGCAGAGTTGTCTCTGATGTGATGTCTGTTGTATCCATTATCTCCTTCACTCCTGCTGCTACTGCACCAAAGTGCTGTCACACACACACACACAAGTACCCAGACACAGGCACACACAGGAACGGAGAATCTGATGCAAGGAAATGACGTGCCTGTGTCCATACACACACACACACACATACACACGCGCGCGCACCGTACTGGGGTCTGAACCCAGCGAGACCCATTGAGGGCACGCTGTGGTGTGACGTACGGCAGGGGGGACAGCGGCTACGGCGGACTGATGGCCGTTCTACCTGGCGCGGCGATGTCATCAGTCAGCCCCTGGGAACGTTCTAATGCCATGAACACGGACTGACACCCCACTGTGGCCCTTCCGTCCTGCCCCCCCGGCATTTAGGAACGTGCGTGCGTGTGAGCGTGTCTTTTTGTCTGCGTGTGCATTACGCGTGTGTTCGTGTGTGTGTCTCCTTGTCCGGATGTTTTTGCACGTGTACCTGCACGTGTGGACGCCGTGTGTGTGTGTCTGCCTGTCTCCGCACTAATAGATTATTGATCAGAGGAGCAGTCCATCTCTCAGCCGTCCACCTCTCAGTCCTGCAGGCCGCTGGACTGGGCCAGACAGTCTGTAATGTACCCACACTGCGCCGTGAAAATAAAAAAAGACATCTCAATCTCTCTATCATCTCGCTCTCTCTGATCTCTCCCTCTCTCATCTCTTCCTTTTCATCTCATCTCTCCATTTCTCATCTCTCTTTGCATCTCATCTCTCTCCCTTTCATCTCTCTCCCTTTTCCCCTCCCCTTCCTCTCCTTTTGCATCTTACAACTCCTCTATCCCCTCTCTCCATATCTGCCTACCCCCTTATCTCTTCCTTCCCCCTCTCTCTTCCCCCCGCTTTCTCCCCTCACCTCACCCCCCACCCCCTCCCCCGATATAAGTTTCTCAGTCTTTTTATTTTCGTTGCCCTTGTTCCCTCTCCGTCTGTGTTTCCGCTCGATGATGATTGATTGAGGATCAGAACACAATAAAGCCTGAAGTTTTCTTATTCCACTGTGGTCATCACTTCGCAGCCAGATGACAGGGTGGGGGGAGGGGGTGTTAGCACAGACCTGTCACACACTTCACACACACTCAATACAATTAAAAGACCACAACAAACAGGACATTAGCAATTAACAACTTAAAACCATTGAAATCAATTCACCACCTTGGGACATTCAATCTGCACAAACAATAGCGATGAGATATTGAGCGTCAACATTTTTTCATTCTTATCACTGTTTTGGAGTGAATTATGCAACATTGGAGAGGCCTTTGAGATTTCTTTCCTTCTATGCTGTATCAATACGAATAAAAAACAAGCTTTGAAGGAGTATTTTGCCAAAAAATTTTAGTATTGAAATATTGACGATAAAAGCAGTTTCCTGACTTGAGTTGTCTGAGAGAAAACAAACATCAGTTTACTCCAACATTGAAGCAATGTTGCTTGTTCTCCAGAGGAGAAAGAGTATCTGATATTGTCTGTTATTCACTGCAACAGTATTAAATACAACTTGGGTTGTGAATTGAAGAACATTCTCTTTATTTGTAAACGTAATGACCTTTGACAATTTCCTCTGCTTTTAAACTTTACTATAAGCGGTAAGCTTATAGATCCTATCCTAACAAAAATGAACAAATGAAAGGTTTCAGCGCAGATAAAACTTGAAGGTTTTAAAGGTTGGTTATTGTAAATTGACCGAATAGGAACTCCCAAAGAACAGTGAATAACGTATTTTTTTCATACCAAAATGTGAGATGTCAGCGCCAATGCCTTCAATTTGCATTGCCTGGTTCTACAGCACAGACGTGGCCCTTCATGAGACGCCAGTGAGAAACTAAGCTTCATCAAACCATCATATTTTTTGTCATGTATGACTGGATTCTTGAACGTAGGCGTATGACGCACATCTAAACTCGTATATTGTTTTTCTTAAAACCCTTAAAGCAAATCTCTAATGGGGGGAAAAGAATGCAGGTAATTTTGTAAGCCATTCAACAGGAACTGCCACAGAAAATCTGAAAGCTTTGATTACAGAATAGCTTAAGGTGTCACTAACAAACGTCTAGGATAGGACAGGATGATACGATGAGGATAATTCTGTCACAAGGTGACTCTTACTCAACACCGCTGTGCGGTAAATATTATCGCGACCTGTTGTAAAATTATACTTTTTTATTGTGTCGCCCATTTATCATGATTTGGTTTTGTATGTTTTTCGCTGAGCGCAAGTGATGGTCGCTGTCTTGTTGAGCTCTATTAATCTCTGTCTCTCGCTCTCATTCTCTCTTTCTATTCTCTCACTCTCTCTTTCTATTCTCTCACTCTCTCTTTCTATTCTCTCATTCTCTCTTTATATTCTCTCACTCTCTCTTTCTATTCTCTCACTCTCTCTTACTATTCTCTCACTCACTCTTTCTATTCTCTCACTCTCTCTTACTATTCTCTCACTCACTCTTTCTATTCTTTCACTCTCTCTTACTATTCTCTCACTCTCTTTTTCTATTCTCTCACTCTCTCTCTTTCAATCCTCTCACTCTCCCTTTCTATTCTCTCACTCTCTCTTTCTATTCTCTCTTTCTTCTCTACCACTCTCTCTTCCAAACTTCATGGAACCTCGTATTATCAGTCAAGGAGATAATTGCAGTCCCAGTCTGTTTATCAAGATCTGCCCCCCCCCGACCCCCCCCTCTCTTCCCTGTTTTCCCTGGCAGAGTGAGAGTGGCGTTCTAAGCGGAGGGCTTTGGTGGGATTTCATCCTCCGCAGCCCGGGCTCAGACGTGTCTGTCTGTGTTTTCAGTTCCTGGACAGTTATTACACAGTGAAACCACACGCCTAAGATCGTAATAGCACACTGATGATGCCCAACACCCACTTCGATCACACCTCTGACCTGCTGGGATTTAAAAGGACTTTGAGGAGCCAGGGGTCAGCCCGTCCAATCTGCCCGGGGTAGAGTCCCCCTTAAATGGGGTCACGGCAGAGTAATGTCCGCCTGAGTATGTGCGTCAGAGGGGACAGGACAGCACTTTGTGAGGGTTAACATGTGATTCAACCAATCGCAGGGTAGCGTTGACACTGATGCTATTGAATCCATATTAGGCTGGGTTCATTAGCACACAGGTACAGCACAGTGGATGCAAAAAACAACCCTATCCAAAAACAAGGTTCCCTGGATACCTATCAACACAGCGCTGTGCTATTTAAAGGCATGAGCCTTCTAAAGAGCTAAAGTTCCCTCGGAAAGTGATTCTCTCCACGTATTATTGTATTCCAGGCTTCATTTTAAACATCTTCTGGCTTTATTTTAATGGGGTATTTTGGTGGATTGACGGCCCAAAAAATATAATCAATTACAAACAAATGTATTAACACATACAAATGTGGAAAAGTAAATGGTTTTGATTACCTTCTGAAGGCACTGTATTTAAGGAATACAAAGCATTTCTAAGGAGCCAAATATCTTATATAGTAAATTGCATACGTTCTCTGAATCTTTCATTCCATCTTGCTCTCCAACTCCACTTCCTCCCTCTGCCAATCCATCGCTGGGAAACAGCCAATGAGTCCTTTATGAAACAAACATCCAACTTAAAGGCGCAGCACTTGTCTGTGAGACACAGCTATAGATTACTTAATCATTCACTTTCATTTTATAGCGGCCGTGTCCCTCTGGAGTCCATTTTGTCGTTCCCTGATCATTCGGGGTGTTGTTTTCTATTTGCATGTTGTTAATTACATGAGTGCTATTTTGCCTGTCCCCCACCATTTTGTTCCATCTTAGGATTTTTCTTTATGTATTATGTATCGTCAATTCCCGCAACGTAGCTAGAGCAAGTTCAAAGTGAATTTTTTTCCCAATCCATGGATGGTTGAAAAAGAGATGAAGGAGTTTCGGGTTTGTTGTCACACTCTCCAGACTCCGGAGTGAGGCTTTCATTTGCATATTTTTGCCTGTCCATTGATCTGCGGGTCCCGCGTTTTTGTGCACATTTATTAACTCGACCAATTCCCTTCACTGATGTTTAATGACCCAGAGACATCTCACGTGACGCCGAACAGGAGAGTCGTCTTGTGTCTTGTACCGGCTCTCACTGCTCAGTCACTTCTCAGCCACTGGTCTGTCACTGCTCTGTCACAGCTCAGTCACTGCTCTGTCACAGCTCTGTCACAGCTCTGTCACAGCTCAGCCACCGCCCTGTCACTGCTCTGTCACTGCTCTGTCACTGCTCTGTCAAAGTTCAGCCACTGCCCTGTCACTGCTCTGTCACTCTCTCCCTCTCTCTCAACCACTTTCTCACTCTCGCACCATCTCTCTCCCCTTCTCTCTCTCCCTCTCTTTTCCCTCTGTCCGTCTCCCTATCTGTCTGCCTCCCCTCTCTCCCCCCCGGTGCAGTGGTGAGGTCTGTGCAGGGAGAACGGGAGCGCCGCCATGTGGCGGGAGGACATCGTTGGATGAAACGGTGCAACGTTGCTGCAGGTAAATCTGTTCATTCAGACAAGACAAAACACTCCAGATCAAATTCATTTGGTACTGACCTCACACGGCACACAAACTCAGTGGCAGCCACACCAAATATAAATGCTTTTACCTCGCGCCACCGTAGTAGCATCGTGTGGCAGAATTCCTTCCATTCTACTGCCCGAAAGGTGGACCGAAGCATGTTTGAATGCAAACGGGTTCACGCCTGCTGCAATCTACTGTCATCGGTAGATCTTCCCAGTGACTGTTCCCCAGGTCCCAAGGGTGAAATTGAAATCACAGCACCAAGCTTTCTAGTGTGGTTTTTGCATATGCTTTTCCCTAGCGCCTCCTGTTTTGTTATGTAAATGACCCCGGCGTGGGTCTGTTCAGGGCGAGACCTGCTACCTCTGGCTGTAAACGCACGTACGCTGTGGAGCCAGAACATTGTGACCACACACAGGCGAAGCGAATAGCGTAGATCATCTCCTAACAAGGGTACATGTCAAGGTCTGCGTATATTAGGCGTAAAGCCATTAATCCGTAGAAGGTTGCCTCGTGGGACGACTCCCCGTGGCCTTTCGCATCACCTACAGTGAGAGGCTCTGGGCGATGCTGTTGTGGCAGCACCCAGAGGACCAACCGCATATTACGCAGGTTGTCCCAATGGCTCATCAGTGTAGATGCGGAGGGAGAGAGACACTCGGAATACCGAGCACCGAACGGAACCTGTCAAAGAGTTCCACGTCTCCTTAGATCTCCTGGCGTCCCCCCTCCCGTCGACCTCCAGAGGCGGCCCGCGTCGCCTTTAGCATTTTTTTGCCTGGGAAGCTGCGGTCCGCCGGAGCCCTCGTCAATTCCGCCGGCTCGGTGAACACGGGGGGCATTACGGGGGAGGGTAACGCATACATCCAAATGCCATTAGACGCTGATGGGCACCGGGCTGAAACGGCTGCGGCATCGGCGGGCACCAGGGTAACGTCAATTTGCCGGCAATAATTAAATCTCTCTCCTTAATTACTTTCGCTGAGTTGAACGACTGTAACCCGCGAAAGCTCAGTGAATACTAACACCTTGTAGGGCGTTCCGTGTGTGTGTGTGTGTGTGTGCGCGCGCGTGCGTGTGTTCAAGTCCCCTCGCCAAGGCCTCCGCCGTGTCAGAACGATACAGGACATGAAAAAGGCTTTGTTTATTTGGCTAATCAACTGCCTGGTATAGTCGCACTCGTAACCGCGCCGATGGCTGCCATGACTTCTGGCTTAGTCATGCCGGAGTGATTTGATTGGCCGCCCTTCCTTTGGCCACGGCTGAGTGAGAAGGTCTGCTACCGGCAGATTTCTGTGGAAGTGGAACAGTGTGACTACACAAGTACCGCGAGCTGTGCCAGCCATACTGAAAAAACGCAGAACAGATAGTCGGAGGCAATTGTAACTCATAAAGGACTGCGGGACGGGCATTCGGCTGTCATATACCATAGTGGACACGATGATTAGGCATATCTACAGCTGACACGCCCGCCCATCTATTTGCTTTCAATTGAGTCTCATTCCTCACAGATCCTATCAGAATAACGCGCCCAGGCTCATGACACAGGCTCCAGACACAAATGGACACGAATGCATTGTGCAAATCACAATACAAAGTACTTTTAAAACGACGGCTCCTAACTCCTACATCTTGGCAGGGGCGACAGCCGAGAGGGCCCGTGGCATTTCGGGAAGAAGACGCGTCGGATTTGATCTCCCGCGGATGATAAGAATTAATATTCTCTTTCATTCGCTCCTCCAGAAGGCCAAGTCGCCTCCGACGTTCCATCATTTCGGAAATGTAGTTAAATGTTAATGGGGCCTATTTTTACACGGGTCGCGCACTGGCATCACACACCCCTTGGCCCCGTCTGAATAAAACATTTACAGCCTCATGGTTTTTCAGGGAAAAACATATCCTTCCGCGCATCTTGGATACTTTAGTTTCACTTCCTGTAGGTACATTTCTGACTTTGAGGGATAAATGTCTTTCTTGTGGGGTGTTTGTGGGTGTTGCCAATGAAAGGCTAGCGAAGCCATGGGAACAGGACTTATTAAAAAAGGTGGGTGGAGCCACGCATCCTATTGGACGAAAAGGGTTTGTTTCAGTTGTCAAAAAATTATGTATGTTCCTAACTCAATAGATTCTTCTAAACTACACAGTCTGTGTTTTTAGTTTGAGAAAGGAAAACAAAAATGTGTCTACTCATTTCCAGACATGTTCTACTTTTGGGAACGGACGACTGAATTGAAATCCGATTTCTAGTCGATTGAAAAAAGGAGACATGAGAACGCCGGCCTCGTTCCATCTTGCTCCATTAGGCTTCCACCGCCAGGCCGCTGTGCTTCCTCTCCCCATGAGGCGTGGAAATGATAACCGGATACTTCGGCTGCATACATCCGCGGGCTGTCAAGACTCCCTGTCTATCTGTGGTATCAAGGCAACACCCCATGGAGTGAGAAAAGCCCCTGTAACAATTTCCTCAGCGCTTTAAAGTAAATTGTATACAGCAGAGGGCTGAATCAATGTCAGCCACGGACGTGGTCAAAGAAAGAAACCACTCATACATCAAAACGCTGACAACCATACTAACTAATTGCGTACAACCACTCGGCTCTCGGTTGATTTCCCAACACAGTTTCAAATGACCCGACAAGCCCGTCTGCCTGGGCACTTCCTGGAAGCCCCTCTGGGCCAGTCAATCATCCATGTACACTTCCTGGAAGCCCCTCTGGGCCAGCAATCATCCATGTACACTTCCTGGAAGCCCCTCTGGGCCAGCAATCATCCATGTACACTTCCTGGAAGCCCCTCTGGGCCAGTCAATCATCCATGTACACTTCCTGGAAGCCCCTCTGGGCCAGCAATCATCCATGTACACT